>JACM01056035.1:0-114755 GCA_000787095.1 Periophthalmodon schlosseri
CCCCGAGTTTTTGCCTCAGTAACCGCGCGAGCCACGCCACGCTTGGCCCACCGGTACTTGTCAACTGACTAAGGAGTCCCACAAGCCAACAAGGCTCGATAGGACTCGTTCTTCAGCCTGACCCTTACTTCCGGTGTTCACCACCGGGTTCAGGGGTTGCCGCCGCGACAAGCACCACAGACCTTACGAACACAGCTACGAGCACGTCCCCCAGGACCTGTTTGCCATGGGTGACCCTACCAGGGGCATGGAGCCCCCGACAACATAGCTCCCAGGATCATTCGGGTGCTCAAACCCCTCCACCACGTTAAGGTGGTGGTTCAAGGAGGGGAAAGCATACTGATTACTTATTCTGGCCCTTTGTTCCTTTTAGTGTTAGTGTCACGATGCTAAAATTTCAAACTTGATTTTGATACTAAGGAATAGACTCAATACTCAATACCGATTCTGATACCATGATGAAAAATTTATTCTTCCTTCTTCATCATTGTAAAACTATTTAAGATTTGACTTTTTTAGTATTGATACCTGCTCAAATGAGTATTTAGTTTCGATACTAGTTTTAGTATTGAGTAGTATCTGATTTTCGTTACTTTGGACAACCCTTGTTGCTTTTATTATGATTTTTATCCCATCAAAGCATTTCCAATTCTTTTTTTACATTCACAATTCAAGTGCTAATGCTTCTTCTTGAATAACTCGTTGCGAGCATGGATGCACTTTTTGCAGTAACTAATCTTGAAATTTTTGCTAGCTCTTTTCTGACAGGGCTAAAATGAAACAAAACCAACAATTTATGAGTTGAGAAATACTTTGACCAGATTTGGAGTGACTTGTCTGTCCTGTCAGCTGCGCAGTGAGACGTGAGTGAGACATCATCCCTCCCCTTCTCTAAGTGAATTATCATTTCATGCTTTGTTTGAGTTCAAAGCACAGCCATCTCCCCCTTCGGTGCGCTGCGACCTTTACAGAATCAGCATGTGACCTTTGACCTCTCCAGCTGGCCCTCCAAACAGTGCTGTAAATGTTATTTCGTGCATCTACTGTTGTGCGACTAAAAAGAAATTACGTCATACAACAAAAGCCATTTGTGATCAGGTTGGACTTCATATTTCCAGTGCGACACATGTGAGGTTGGCATGGTTGAGAAGAAGTTCAAGGGTTGGTCTTTTTAATCATAAAAAAACTTAGTGGCATTTAACTTGACAGATACAGAATGAGTTTTATTAGCAGTAAAAGTAGGGCTGAACAATTTGGGAAAAATATTGAATTTCTGACAAGCACAGCAGTTAGATTTGTGATTTATGCTTTAATAATAGCATTCTGTTGAAAGTTCACATTTTATACAAATTCAGGAGAACTGACAAAAAAGACTGAAATACGACTTGGCAGCATGTTTGTACAGTTCAAAACTGCAGCGTTAGCAGTTTTTGTGCAGAGTAAGACAGGATAACTTGGTGTTTGTGGAGGAAATTATGGTACTTCAAAAACTGCAGCTTTTGCAGATTGCTAATTGTGTCCATTCAAATTGTGATTTTGATTCAATTGCGATTAATCTTACAGCCCTAATTAAAAGTTGTTTTTTTCCCCTTGGCAATATGTGGTTTATTAGCAGGAAGGAAACATATTGATGTATCTTCAAGTTATCAATATTACACAACAAGTTTTTCAGTAATCAACTTTTATGGAATAACAGTGACCTTATAATACATTTGCATGTCTCTCTTCTCTCTAATATTTCCGCGTGTCCTGTCGACAGAGTTGTCACGTCTTTGATTGTATCTGTCACAATGAGGAAACAGGTTTATCTTGGCACATCTGTCATCACAATAGGCCCAGTGTACTTACTGTATTTACTGTACCAAGCAACGTTGCCTTTTCTCTAATAATAAGATATGCAGACTAGAGCTGTACAATATATTGCAAAAATATCAATATCGTAGTATTGGCTGATGCAATAAAAGATCACAAGAAAATTAATAAATCGCAACAACGCAGTGTTCTCTATTTTATAGAAATATACTGTGTTGAAAGTAAAATGGTAAAATGGTAAAATGATTTTCCTTATTTGGTCTTGGTTTAGTCAGTGTTAATTTTTATTTATTTATTTATTTTTTGACACAGTTTGACTAGTAAACAAAGGCATATTTTTTTTTATATGACTGGAATTATTCTGCCAAAAAGTAACAATATATTGCAACAATATTGCAATAATGTCATTATCGCAATACAAAATATATCTACTATCACATCGTGCTGCTGTAATGTAGACAGCAATTAGAAAAAAGCATTACACATTAAAACAACTAAACGCCTTTTCTAATTGTAAAAAAATGTAAAAGGTGACCATTGGAAGGGGCCATACCTGTTTTCTCATGTAATAAAGCTGGGTTTGCCCCAATACATATCCATACATATATATTGTAAAAGCAGCTCTTAGGGTGAAAATGAGACTGCTGTGTGCTTTCTACATCTAATTATAAAGCATTTTTATCCTCTGTGAATCAGGAAGTATGCTGTTAGCATTCTAGTTGTTTTTAGCATTATCCTGATTACAAACTGGCCTGTATATATACACACGCACACACACACACACACACACACACATTAATTTAACATAAAATAAATATTGAAATGGAAAAAGGCTGCATAATGTATATATTTACAATCAGCATTCCATGTTTGGGTGTGGGCTATACTTGGGAGAACAAAAGTTATTCCATTACGGCCAATCATTACTGCTAGATTTGTATATTTTTGCAGTATTAGCACACTGATGTTTTAATGGTTCTTTTAATTCAAATGACCTAGCATTAGCCGTCTGTAATTCATACATTTATTCATTATCCCTCAGATTTTTAAATAATTGATAGCATTAGCATCTCCCTGCTGCTTGTGACCTCTGCTTGTCCAGTAATGATGATGCGTGTGTGCTCAACCTGAAGGAGCGTGATGACATAACG
The DNA here is from genome assembly GCA_000787095.1 of Periophthalmodon schlosseri. Classification (NCBI taxonomy): domain Eukaryota; kingdom Metazoa; phylum Chordata; class Actinopteri; order Gobiiformes; family Gobiidae; genus Periophthalmodon; species Periophthalmodon schlosseri. The sequence continues at coordinate 2,964 of JACM01056035.1, forward strand.
CCTTCATCAGCGTCTGTGTGTGTAGGTATTTTTTATAACATTGTGGGGACTAAAATCTGTACACACACACTCACATTATGGGGACCTGCCTTCCTTATAGGGAGAAAAGTCAGGTCCTCATAATGTAAATTCTGTATTATAAGATCAACAACATGATTTAAAGTTCAGTTATGGGTTAAAACAGGTTAAATGCGCTGTACCTGATTTTTCTTAAAACGTGAAAAACAGAACTTGTTAATTTTAAACAGCGATCCAAAGTTATTCCTCACTTTCCTAACACATCCTAGCATCCTAAATTATTCACCGCAATGAGTTTATAAGTGCTTTTCACAACTATCAGAGGGCAGAATGAGTTCACAGTAATGCTAACAAAAACTAGCATGTGAACTTGGACACTTCCTGGTTGGCGGAGGATGAAAACTCTTTATAATTCGACGCTGACAGCGCACAGTGGTCTCATTTTGACCTTACAAGCTGTTTTTACAATATATCTGTACTGGGCTAAGACACATTTTCCTCAACTACATCAACAAAAAAATACACGCAAGTAGCAACTGTAGTTAAGGTTAGGCCTGTCATGATAATTACTATATCAACTTAGAACTATATCGTTCTATATATGAAAGCTGGAACAATATAATTTGGGGCTCAAAATTTATCATATGTACAATTTCTTTGTGAAAGTAGAGAGATTTTGGGTATTTTTGTTGTAATATGATAACATTTGAGTGTAGAGGTTTGAAAAAGTAACTTTTATGGCTAATTATTGCTTCATTCTGTGATTTGTTTGTTACAGCTCATGCCACGTAATGATAATATCTATTTAAAAATGGTTTACTAGGATTATCTTGCATTATTGTTATTGTATCAGTGGCATAAAGCAGTTTCAATATTATCGTTTATCACAGTATATCTCTGTAGCAGTGTCGTACTTCAAAGTTTGTTATTGTGACAGGCCTAGTTAAGGTCAGTCTCCAGGAAATGAATGTAAGTCAATGCAATGTCCCCAAGAAGCATGTAAACCCAGCACGCATGTACTTCCTGTTGACTCCCAAACACAGGGTCCGAGGGGACGTCCACCTGTGCCCAATTAGACCCCGTCGCTGTGAGACTGTGCACGCTCGAGGATTCCACTATTTTTAGAGTGTTTGTGTGAGAACTGTTGTGGATAATTATAATGGATGTAGTTGGATAATAACAGTTTCGGTGATGGAAAGATGATATGGTACAGTTAGCAGTAGCAGGTAGGAGACAGTCTGTCAAGAGTTCAACAAGTTTATTAAAGTTTATTGAGAAGCGCTAGGCCTGTCGCGATAACAAATTTTGAAGTTCGATAAACGATAATACTGAAACACATGTATGCCACTGAAACAATAACCCAACAGCAGATTTATACCACAAAGACTATTCTAAATGTACAATATTGTTAAATAAATGCAATAAATAAGCAGCAGAATGAAACACTTAAGTACTTTGCATCTTTGCAGTTTGCATCTGTAAAGAGTCATAGAAGTTATTAATTCAACCTTTTACAGCTTAAATCTTAACATATAGCCAAAAAATGACCAAAAATTTCCCAGTAGTGCAAAGAAAATGTACATACGATAAATATACTGACCCCAAACTATATTGTTCCAGCTTTCATATACTGAAGGGGACATTGAAGTCGATATAGTAATTATCGTGACAGGCCTAAGAAATGCAATTTGACGGATCACAATTATTTAGGTGACATACACAAATTACAAAATATAGGTTTCTTGTATTAATTTAGCAGTTCATAATTCAGTTCTCTGTGAAATGTTAATGCCTCTGGAGCTAGTTAGCTCTAAGTTAGCATTTTGAATTTTGAGGATTTTTAAAACATATCGTGACTCCAATTGCAATGCTTATCAGAAAAATTGCAACTGCATAATTTTTTTTTAATCTTTAAGCCCTATACTTACTATCTTTTAGGCATATACAGCACATATAGGAGACCCTCTTCCAGGACAAATAATAGTCAGATGTGTGGAGATGCTAGCTCATTTTAGTTGAATAACCACAACCAAAATAAAAAAACATGCTTTTATTTTGGTCTATTTTTGGCTGAAAGTAACATATTGTGGCTTTAATGTTAAAATAAAAACTATTGCATGGAGTTGGGAGTTGTAGTAGCAGTGGTAGTATTAGTAATATAGCAAAAGTATTTTTTATTTATGTTTTTTGATAATCTACATTGGTCTACTCTGTATTTAAATCAAAACTTGCATGTGTTGCTCTAACCGCTGCAGATGTGAATGAGAACCTGATACCGCTTCCAGGAAGTGGACCTGCGTCATCCAGGGAGTCCCCAGCTCTGATTGGCTCTCCACACAACAAGACTGGACCCATCTTCCCTTTAGGCCGTTAATATTAGTTTATTCCACAGTATCTTCCAGGGACATGGGCCAAACCATTCCGGCCAGAACGGGGGAGTCTAGCCTAATCAATACATTCACTGTATGCCATCCAAAACGCAATTAAACCTGACAATCAATAACTCACCAAGCTGGCTTCCTCTTACCACCGCACATTCTTGGATTTTGGAAATGATTGACGAGGTAAACTTTGCTGCCCCGTCTTCTGTCCTCAAATGATGGCTTGTGCAAACGCGTCCAGGAAGTGTAGAGTTACATTGACAGCAACATATAGTTTAGTGCTGATTGCTTTGGCGGGCCGGTGGAAACCTGACAGCATTTTCATGGCAAAACATGGATCTAAAATATGTTCTTTTCTGCAGGAGCAAATCCCTTGAGTCAACCCAGGCGATGCCAATGAAAGTAAAGTAGCCACAGAGAGAACTGGGAGGCAACGCAGGTGGTAGATTGTAAAAAGCAAATGCATTCTAATTATTTAAAGTACCACAACTATTTTGGTTATTCATTAAAGGTCCTATATTACACAAAATTGCTTCTTGTGAGTTTTAATGTTATTACCTCATAGTGTTATAATGTTGTCAAAAACATACCCAGACTGTTTTGTTTCATTCACACATGTTTGAGTAATCCTTTTGTTATTAGTCAGTTGACATCGTCAAAACTCAAAATGCTCTTTACCACCTTGTGATGTCATGAAGGGGTAGTTTTCCAGTTAACAGCTCTTTTTACCATTAGTTCAGTAGAGATTGGCAATCCAGTCATCCAGATGACTCTAGTGAAGGTGTCTGGAATTTAAAACACAGTGGAGCACTTCCTGTATAACCATCACAAGGTGGAACAGAGTGTTTCCCATTTGAGAGAAGATCTCAGCCTGAATATGCAGGGTTTGTGTGTTAAACATGTGTGAATGAAACAAAACACAATATATGTTTTTGATGAGGAAACAACATACCGGTAACATAGTTCAGAAAATAGCGTAATATAGGCTCTTTAATATTAAGATTTAAAGTTACCATTTGCAAGTTTATTTGATTTTTTTTTACCAGTAGATGACAGATGTGAAACTTGCCCCCCCCTCCTCTCACCTGGCCTTTGTTCAGACCCACCTGTGCTTTCTGCTCTTCTTCTGTCAGGCCAAAGCTGGCACTTAGAGAGAAGTACCATAGATAGCATCTAGTGGTGTTATATGAGAATACAACATGGGTGGGTTAGCCAGTCTAATTACAGATGGTAGCTTTAAGATAAAAATATTTAGTGTTTTGTTCCAGGTTCTCCTACTCCCTCTCACCATTCTTGATCATACTGAACAACCAACTATACATTAAAAGGGAAGAGGGGGAAATCCACTGATGGAATAACCTTGCAATTTATGGAAGTTTTTATTTTATTTTTTAAATTTTTATAAAAAATAGCCACCCCTTCCTTTAAACCCTGGTTTGCACTTCTGGCATTTCTTGACCCCGACATGACACACCTGTGAAGTGAAAACCATTTCAGGAGACTTCATCATGAAACTCACTGAGAGAAGGCCAAGGGTTTGCAGCGCTGTCAACAAAACAAAGAGTGGATACTTTGAAAATGTGATTATAAAATATAAAAAATATATATATTTCTATATATATAGTCTTTGCTCTATAATTCCATACATCTTGCATCATAAATTTGATGTCTTCCGCATGTATGTAAAATGTAGAAAGTAGTAAACATAAAGAAAAAAAAAACATTGAATGAGAGGGTGTGTCCAAACTTATGACTGGTAGTGTATATTTTTTGGCAGAGTAGTTGGAGGTTGGAGTAGTCATCTGGACACCCATCTGGACACTTCAACGTCGTGATTTCAGAAGCAGTGTCCAGATGACTACCTCTTCTACCTTGGACAACTCCTGGATGAATGAGGGATTACACCGATATAGTATATAAGCTATTTATGGATCTACATTAGATAGTAATCAATATGATGCATGAAATACCAGCCTATGTTTACTGTCCTCTTGAAGCAGTAGAATGACCCATGCCATTAATGTATATCTTCAATATGTGTATGCCCTGGTTGGAACCGGATGTGCAGGAAATGTATCTAATACTATTATTATATTAGGTCAGGACAGTGCATGTTAATGAACATACATGAGACACTTGTGAACATGCTGGATTGTAACCATGGGCTCATTCCCACCTGTTGTCCTCTCACATTCACTCATTACATTGCATTTTAAATAAATAAATAATATTAACAAATTGACTTGAAATGTTAAATTTTTAAGGGTATATTTTTAGCTGATCACAATACCACAATGAAGATAAAAAAATGCTCCTTTTAGTTGTAGAATGCATATACATTTCATATACAAAATAACAGTACTTTCTTTATCTTAGTATGACGGAGACCTTATATTCATTTTGACAAAGCTCAAAATCATACTAAAGCTCAAATTTTGTCCTGTTAATGTTACTTTTTTAGTATTATATCGGCTCAATAGTTTTAGTATCGATTAGTATCTAATTTTCAATACTTTTTACAACTACAACTAGCTACCTAAATTCATTTGAACTACTCCCTTTAAGTTAACTTTTGAGCTTAAACACAACGTTACTTTTGAATGGTACAACTTCAAAGTAACAGATCCAATATAATGTATTTATACAAGAGTTAAAAGTACAAGTCTTCTCGTGTGAGTGTTTGTGACATGTCTCTCGGTGGTTTATAAAATGAGCCCTGTGGAGTTTCAAAGATAATGGCCCCATCCTGTGAGGGAGGCCGCTTGTTTAAAGGTCACTGTGTACTGGGAGACAGGCAAATAACAGAGAGAATAAATGAACAAAAACTCAAAAACAACTAGAATTTGTGTTTGTCATATTCAGGGATTTTAGGGATACACGCACACACACACACACATATATATATATATTTAAACTAATTGATTATCCAAAAAACTATTCTAAATTAACAATATTATAAAAAAAAAAAAAAAGTAATATATCACTACAAGAATGAAACGCTTAAGTAATTAGTTTGTATCTACAATCAGTTACAGAAGGTCTTTATTCAACCCCCTACAGCTCATATATTATTGTAGTACAGAAAAAGAACAAAATATCCCCACTAGTACAAAGAAAAAGTACCCGCAATAAATATTGAACAATAAGTCGATATAGTAATTATTGTGACAGGTCTAGTAGTGCTCCTGGAGTGTTCTACAATGGGCAGTCTGAAGAGAATCCTACTTTTTAAACATATATCAAATCTAATCGCAAATCACAATACTTGATTGAAAAATTGCAATTTTTTTCCATAAATTGTCATAAAGGTGAGATTATTGTAGGGTAAAATATGTCCTATATACCAAATATTTTACTTGTGATGTATAAGCCTCACTGAGCATTGATATAATCCATAGCCAATTTTACACATCCCTTCATCCCTATGTCTGTATTGATTTCTTTGTGAAGACTTTAAATTAGAACCTGATGGCTGTATGTATTTAAGTGCTTTTCCAAGTAGAGAGGTGATGGTCAATACTCCCATGAAGATAAGAATACAAATGAACTGAAGTCTGGTCCATTTAAATCATTTAGTGTTTGGAAAGACTTGGATTTTGAAGCGGTGAATTTAAATTTGCTGATTGATAAAAAAATAAAACAAAATTAGCTTGGACTCAACTGTGTTTTTGCCTTGTTTGTGTAGGATCCCAGGTTTAACGCAGAAGTGGACCTCATCACAGGCTACAAAACCCAGAGCATACTGTGTTTGCCAATCAAGAACCACAGAGATGAGGTAATGGACTAGCTCTTTTCTTTTTTCTAAGGTTAGCATTCTGAATAATACTTTCAACATCTCTTTTTCGCACCCCTACTTTCTCACATACTTTTTTCCCTCCCAGTTTATAAAATTTGCCTTCAGTTCTCATGGGTAAATCATTCTAATTCTAATTCTACCAATTTCTGTCAAAAACTGCAACATGCAACAAGGGATGTCACGATATCAGATTTAAGTATTGTGATAACTGAGGAGATAGATCACAATTATTGACCCCATGACCAAACAATAGTGAAATCCTTAATTTTCTTTCATTCACATTGTTTAATAGATCACCAATCCTCTCGTATGGGACCATTTGTATGTAATCATGTAAAGTGTCCTAAACAGACAGATTGAATTGAAATTAGTTTTTTTTTTCTTTTGTCAATTATTATTTTTTTGTTGTTACGATTATTATATTGTGAACCATTATTGATTAACAAAATAATCTTGAGGTCCCTACATACAGTACACATACTGGTGATTCTACAATGTGATGATGTCATACTCCTAGATGGGGGCAAGAGACAGTTTCCCCCTATTGATTATATTGTACTTTGTCATGAAATATCCAAAAGGTAAATTCACGTATGTTGAACCTGGTATTTTCAATTGTTGGTAAGACCCAAGGATTCACTGTATTACAACATCATTTTGCATTTTAACAATTTTAATTTTAGCTGCCCCCATCTGTATTTATTAATATTGACCTATAGAATGCTGTGATGTCATCTGAAACCCAGCAACTCCATACAACATTGTGGTTTCTCAACTGTCATTCTTGCGCGGCTTCACACCAGTGCTCAAAAATGTATAGTTATTTACCTAGTCTGAACATTCAACTAAACTAAAATTGTTTTCAGGTGGTTGGTGTAGCCCAGGCCATCAATAAGAAGTGTGGGGAGGACGGTGCATTTACTGAACAGGATGAAAAGGTAAATATCTCTAATGTGTTTTGTAACTTTTAAACACACGCAAAGAGAATATGTATGTTTATTGCTGTAATGTAAATGTTTTTCCCTTCAGGACTTTTCAGCCTACTTGGCCTTTTCAGGGATTGTCCTCCACAATGCCCAGCTCTATGAAACGTCACAGCTCGAAAACAGACGGAACCAGGTTAACATGGAGATTTACTATTTTTATATTCTTGGTTCATGTGCTCTTTTAAAAAGCTGAGAAATAATTGGACTTGTGCAAGGAATACCACCATTAAAGGTACCTCTTTGTTGGTTAGGCTGTATTTATAAAAACTAAGGGTGGGTTCACAGTTGCACATTCATTACATCAATCTTCAGACTAAACCAGGACTAAATCCAAAATTAAACTTGGACTAGACCAGGACTAAACAAGGACTAGAACAGGACAAGACCAATTCCACATCAGGACTTAAATGGACTAAATGTTGGATCACATTAAAAAAAGTGTGAATGTACCCTAAGAAACAAGAAGTTAAACGCCCTGTACGCCCCCCTTTTTTTTTTTTTTATGTATTTGAGCAGAAGTTGTCTTGCCCCAGTACAGATATATTCTATAAGCAGCTCTTCAGGTCAAACTATGTCTGCTCTGTGCTGTCTGTGTCTAATTAAATCTAATAAGAATCAGAAAGTGCACATTAGCATGCTAGTTGTTGTTGTTGTTAGCTTTACCGTGACGGCAGAATTCCACTGAAAGTTGTAAAAATCACAGTGAATAATTAGGATGTTTGGAATGCATGAGGTAAGTGAGGAATAACTTTGGACCACTGCAAACCATGTCTTTTAAAATTGTAATGTTTTATGTGTAAAACAAAAAAATACAAAGATGACAAAGAAACTGATCATTTGTGTATAATATATATATTCTCTTAATACTTAAAATAAGGTCTATTTGGCAAGAGCCTAGTTGTAAAATAGTGAGCCTGAATTATTTATTACAAGTCTTTTATTAGATTGCATTGACTGTCTGTGTGTAGGTGCTGCTCGACCTGGCCAGCCTGATCTTCGAGGAGCAGCAGTGTCTGGAGGTGTTACTGAGAAAGATCGCGGGGACCATCATGTCTTTCATGCAGGCCCAGGCGTGCACGGTCTTCATCGCCGATGAAGACTCTCTGGTACGCTCACACACACTTTCACACCTGCAGACTAAATAAATCCATCATGTTTTACAGGTAGGTATTTCTGTTATAAGGAATCTGAGCCTATAATTTAACCCCACACACGATGGACGCTCCGCAAACAGTATGGCGTGTTAACGTTATGTAACAGCGATTTCTCTGTCATAACAAGTGTAAATCACATCATAAAAAGTCTATGTTTAGCTTCACCACCGCTAGCACGAGCAAACAGCACAGGGTATTTTTGCTTCCTCTTCCCGTTAGCCAAGCGTGAGTCGGTACTGCATTCATCTACAGCAGATGTCTGTGTTTAGATTGTTGCATAGTTTGTGGAATCATTGAATTATTATGAAATATTAGGAGGATATAGTAAATAAAGAGAGATGGTAGTTTCAGTGACTTCAGTGACAGTAGTACTATAATATAATAGTACTATATTTTCTAATATATTACTTTCACTTTGAATTATTTTGTGTACAAATTGTGCTATACAAATAAATCTGCCTTGTTTTGCCTTGCCTAATATAGATGAACAATTATAGAAGACAAGAGGAATATTCCTAATCTGTGACAGCAGTTGACTCTTCATTTTTTAGGCTTTAGATTAAAAAATAAACAAAAAATGTGAAAGTAGCAACCATTATGACACAGATGATTAGGCTATGTTTATGAAATTTCGTAGTTCAGTGGTTCTCAAACTTTACAAACAAAGTGCCACCTAAGAAAATATTTGACTTTCTGAGTACCGCCAGATCTAAACCAAGTCTATAATAGGACTATTGTTGCTAAAACAGGTGTAAAATAGGACTTCACCATTGCCACAATAAAGTTCTAAGAAAGTGCACAATAGAGGGCATAAATGTGGATAAAACTGACTCTAAATTTGGAAAACACCAAAAACGTTATCGAAAAGAAGCACTAAGATAAACATAATTCATACCATTGATCTATATACTTTATCAAATCTTACTCCAATACTACTGGAAACATTTTTAACAGGTGGCCAGTGAGACACACATTGGAATGAATGTTATTGTAGCATTTGAAAAATACATCTTTGCTGACATAAAGCTGACAGATTGCAAATACTTGACAATTCCTAAAGCCATTTTTCGACACATAATCGTACACATATTAACTCTGAAATCTTAAAGCGCCTATATTAAGCTATTTTCTGATCTTTGTTATAATGTTGTTTCCTCATCAAAAACATACCCAGAGTCAAAAACAAACACTCTGGTCCACCTTGTGATGTCATGTGGTAATACAGTGGCTGAAACAGAAGAGGACCTGCAGTCAGTGTTAAATGTCTTATAACAGGGATGCTGTAGGTGGAGACTTGCCATAAATTAAGCTAAAACCCAAATAATGCACTTCAGAAAAAAGTCAACTCCACAAAGCAGAAAGGCCCTTACATTTGGAAATGTAAATCCTATATATGTCCCTCAGTACAAATATTTGAGGTTCACATATGATGAATTAATGATTTTGTGTATCCTGTTCTTAACTATGCTGCTGGTGTGTGTGTGTGTGGGGGGGCAGACAGAGCTCAGCCTTGGATGCTGTGGAAAACAGAGCAAGCTGCTGCTTCTTGGGACTGCACAAATTTGTGCCAGTTTTGGCAGTGCAGGGTGATATGGGCTGGGTCCCTGGCTCAACCCAAAGAAAAGTGTGATATGGTTAGACTGTGGAATGGGATTATTAATCTGCCTGATAACAGAGTATCAAAAAAGGTCTTTGAGTGGAGTAAAGCCAAGTCATCCCGGGCAGCAGAGCTTCGGGCTGTTTTTGCTGAAACATTTCATAACAACTTGCCATGCAGTGTCAGCAGAATAAGACCAAAACTGGTGTCCAATTATGAAGAGCAGTGGCAGAATGGGCTCTTGGCTACACCCAAGTTGCGGACATATATTTAATTAAAAGATACATTTAAGACTGAATTTTATGTCAGAGCAAATTTGAGCAGGAATCAAAGATCGTTGATTGCCCAGCTGCACACAGGAATTCTTCCCCTGGCCTTAGAAACTGGGAGTTTTTTTCAAACTCCTGAAGAAGACAGACTCTGTGGTTTGTGTGAGAGAAACGGAAAGTAAAGCTCATTTTTTGTTGTATTGTCCTTTGTATGATGAATTTAGAAATCCTTTATTAGATGAAATGTTCACCCAACGCCCTGATGTGTTCTGGTCTAATGATGACAACGAGATGAAATGTGTTCTAATATAATGTTTATAAGTTGGCATCATTTCTCTGTAAAGCCTGGAAGAAGTGGCAGACTTGTTTGTTTAAATTAGTCCATTTGTGCTTGTAGCACACGTCTGGCAACTGGCCTATTGCACTTTGTTAATGGTGTCTTATAAGCCCATGAAAGGGCAGAGAATATGTGTATGCAAGACACAATAATAAAATAAATTAATGTATTCATTAATACAGGAAGTGCTCCACTGTGTTTTTAAACTTCATACACCTTCACTTGGATAATTTCAGCCCTGTAATTGCGAATCTCAAAAAGGTAGAGCATTTTGAGCTTTGGAGCTGTACACAGACTAATAATGCAAGATTACTCAAACATGTGTGAATGTAACAAAACACAACTCTGGGTATGTTTGAGGAGGTAACAGCGTTAAAACATTGCTAAAAGCTCACATGAGTCATGAGTTTTGCTTAACATAGGGCTTTGAATGTGTAAAACTCAAGTCGGTAGTCCAAAATATCACCTTATTTCGCACATGCGGACAGGCTCCCGTTTACATCCTCTCGGGGCGTTCTAACATTTGTCTTGGCTTGTCCACCTCTGGGCCGTCGAGTGGATGAAAAACACTCCAGGCCCTCAGGCAGCGGAAGCACCGACCTGTCATAACACTGGCACTCTCAACAAGCCCGCTGTATTAATTAGCCTGCTCTTATTCTGCTATTTAGTCACAGAAAGTAGACCTAAACATTTTCAGGAATAAGAGGACATGAAAGAGAAGATAAGTGGTCTCGATGACATTGCAGTTATTTAGAAACCCGCAGACAGAGTTTTGAACAAGACAGAGCTAATTTGTGCAATAGCATACCCCCCTTAAGGCTTGTTATGTCACCGCGGAAACGAAGGTAAGGTAGTTCGCATCAAAGCACAACACATAATAAGAATAATAGGAGGGAAAGAATTACAGTTGGTAAAACAGAAAATATAAAAGGTATAACTTTTCTAGTAGGGAGTCTTTTGCTTGCTTATCTTCTTTGAATGTTTTTGCTATGCCTGGAATGTTTCATAGTAAAGCATTAAATCTACCTATCTTTATTATTTTTATTGCCTTGACAAACATACATTCTTACTGTGAGCGGGGTCAACTCACAGAGGATTTTGCCTGTAACCTGGCCTTCTGTTTGTTGCCGTGGAGACAGATATGTTTAATGCCAAACTGTGGAACATTCCAGACAAAGCAACGACATCCCCTTAGTAGGAGACAAGCAGATTGCAAAGCCTCCACCAGAAAAGTTGCACTATGTACCTTTAAGATAAATCACACTATTTAGATTTGTAATACTTTTTATAGAAAACTAGTTTGAATGGACTTTTAATGATTGTGTTTGAAAAATACTGTATTAGTCATTTATTTAGTAACTGCAACCAAGGTTTGTAAGGAGCTTATTTTATGTTATAATGTACTGTAGCGTTCTGTGTGAGGAAACACTCCGGATTTCTTCTGGTTGTTTAGTTTCTGAACACAATGGCTACTGTAGGCTATAACCCACACAAAAACAAGAGCAAAACCACAGCAGTGTCAACTCACTAGAGCCAGTCCTCGAAACAGACCAGTAACTGAGGAATAGAACCTTCACATCGCTTTGTCGACAACCAAGTGTCACATACAAAAGCAGTTACGTTAACAGCAACACAGTCAGTTACAAAAACAACAACTAAACACAAAATATCAGATCATTACAGAACATAAACTAGTCTTTTTATGTCTTAATACATTTTCACCAAATCACATCAGCACAAATACACTTGAGGTTAGCAGCTATTAGCATTTTTTACAAAATCAGTGGCATCCAAATTGTGTTTTTGAAATAATGTGAATTCTTAGCTTTTTAAAAAAAAACATTCAATCCCCTTGAAATGAAATTCCAGGCTTCGTGTCAACAACAGTCTATTATAAATATTAGCATCTTGAGATATGAGCTTTGGCCAATATTTTCATTATAACAAACCATTTCTGCTATCTTATCCAAGCGATCTGTATTCAGTTGCACAACACTGGTTCTTAGCTCGACCTGGCCTTTACCAGAACAAGATTACTTCAATAGATTGATTCCTTTGTTTTCCACACGGTCCAGTCGCTACAGCAGCGTCCAATTGATGAGTACGTTTAGCCAGTCAGATGGAATTAGTATTAAAATGGTCTGTGGATGTTTGTCTTTTATAGTTCACATTACGGACAGGAGATGGTTTAGCTGGAGGCATGCTAGCAGCAGCTGGAGAAGCAGATGACGTGAATGTAGCCATCTGTGTTCAACTCAAGGCATGGAGTGAATTCGCCTGGATTATATATGATATGTTATAATTCAAGCACAAACTAAGATAGGTATTGTTTAACACGGTGGCAGAGTGGTTAGCCTTGCTGTCTCGATATCAGGGAGATAGGTCGTATATTATATAGATTAAGTTTTTGACTTTTAGTGAAGTTATAATGGTGGGGAAGAAATGTAGTGTGCAGTCTATAGAGTTGGTATTATACTTCTATGGGGTATAAATTGCTAACACGTTACATATTTAGATCATGTTACCTTTTATTGTTTTGTAAATGCTATATTTGTTTTTGTTTTTATAACATGGTAGAAAGCTAGAAAAGGCTGTAAATAATCGTGCATAATAACCCCTCTTTAAAAAGCCATTTATAAATATCCTGGACCCTCACATTATGTTCTTACAAAGTCTCAAAGGAAAGAACCGTGTTTTCTTATTCTTAGGGGCTCTGCCGTGACCTAAGTCTGTGTCCCTTATGGGCATTTGTTGGAAGACAAACAGGAAGTAATTGAACTAATGGCTTTAAATTACTATTTATTTTTTAGGATGGGCCAGTACAATTTAGCACAATTTTAGAACAGTTACATATACCCTTTTCATATGTCACATATATTGCACAGTAAAAAAGTCCTAATTTTAGAGGGCCCTTCCTAAAGGCATTGTACCTAATTTTTACAGTCTTAAAAACATGCACATTTAAACACTCTGCGGCAGTCCAAACTTACTCCTCACTTTACACTTTAACGCATTCCTCGCATCTTAATTATGCACAGCAATGAGTTTTTAGAGGCCAGAGTGGAGTTTTGCTGTCACCATAATTCTAGCAACAACTAGCATGCTAACAGTGCATTTCCTGATTTGCAGAGGATAAAATGCTTTATAATTAGAAGCACATAGTGGTCTCATTGTGACCCTTAGAGCTGCTTTTACAATATATTTGTCCTTGGGCAAAATGTTTTAATTGATTACATGGAAAAATCTGATTTAAATTTAAATTGTATCTAGTATTCACTCTGGTGTGTTGTATAAAACATAGTCACCAAGCTGTGTTGTGTGTCCCTCCTATGACCTGCACGTGGCCAGACCAGCTGTCTCCATGACTTTTATCCCTCTCTCTCTGTCTCTCTCTCTCTCTCTTCCTCCTTCTCTTCCTCCCTCCCTCTCTTCCTCCCTCCATCTCTCTCTCTCTCCCTCCTGAAGCTCCCCAAACATTTACTCCCAGACTTTTACCAACCGCTAGTGTCTGCTCTTCGTCAGCCCTCTCTGTGGATGTGAGCGCGGAGGAAGTCTCGTAAATGACAGAGCGGGTTCGTAACTCTGGGTCGTAGCATCAATAACACACGTTTAAGATGGGGTCTGGGCTGGCTCAAGTAGTTTTACATCGTCTGACACTGGTATGACACGGGAACATATGGATCTGCTTATAGAACAGTGTACACAAGTGTGAGTGCAGTACATGTGTGGGAATGAAGCATGATCAGGTTGGACATCCGGCTTACAACTAGGAGCAGTGTTTTCGGTTTTAAAGCTCCCTAAGCTGCCTCTAAGAGTTTTACTATTGGCTATTGAATTTCATTTCATTTATTTTCAGGGCTTTTTGTCCCAAAGTTGGCAAGAACAAATCGTTTCTTGCAGAGGAAGCTGTTTTGTTGGAACTTTAAAAATAAAGATCAACCAAAACTTTCCATGTAGAATTTATTTAATAATAGTCAAATTGGCTACAATACATTCATGCATTTGTGATGACAGACGACGTAATTCGCCAAAATGTGTTCAGTAGTTCCCATTAAAATATTAAAATAGCAGAAAATATCCCTTTTCATAAATTACCTACTTACCGATAGACTCAACATTCTATTTCGAATTCCTAATAGTTTAACATTGAGCTGGAGGACAGTTCAGAATTCAGTGGCAGAATTTGCTGTTTAACTGTAATAATTGACCTGCTTTATTATGATTAATATTTACTAGGCCTATCCACATGAAACAAAAAAAACTGGCACAAAGGTCAACGTCTTCTCTGTCAGTATAAACAACTGTGGAATAATTTTTTACACTACAGCTTCAGAATGTGGTGCCATTAGTCATTATTGTCTAAAGACAAGATTGTTGTCAGTAGAAAAGACTTAAAGACATAAGTAGGTTTCTGGAGTCAATCACAAACATCATAAGATCATAGGATATAGGTTTGGATATTTCTTGTAAAAACAGTAAATCTCCCATAGAATTATATAGGCCCCGGCAGTCCATCTGAAATTATGACATCAGACTTACTGAATCCATAGATAATCACTTGCAATAATAAGTAATTGCAATGGATTGATGACATTATTTTTGCAGTACTAACTTAAATGCTGAGATGCCATTTTAAGGGTTTGAAGAAAGATTGCCTGCATTCAATTTAAACCTATTACTCTTGACCAGTACTTGACAAAAGATATATATATATCTATACTTTTTCTATTCCCTGCTGTCTTCGTGTTATAAACCACCCTCTTCCCATTGAACCTTGTAAACTTCACTCCACTTCACTTTCTTCCTTTTATTACCTGATAGATAATCCCATCCGAAGTTTTTACTGTAAAACAAAGGATTACATTTTCCAATACACTGTCCATCTTGTCCCTTGGCAACTCTTGGAAATGAAAAAAAAAGATTATTTGGGAGCCTTTGGGAGCCAAGCTGAAGGGAAAACAAATCCATGTAAGGAGCAGTGGAATGTCGGAATAAACTTTTGGCCTGGTGTGACGGGCGATAGATCAACATCCTCTTTTTTAGGGCTCACACATGCACTTGGTCTTGATTAGTAATGGATTAATTAGATAAACTGGATCCGTGCACGGTATACATGATAAATGGTGGAGGAGGACGTGGAACAATGAATAGAGGTTCTGAATTTGCACAGAGGAATTTGATAATAATGGTTTCTTCTGGGATTGTAGCAGGATTAGGCAGGGTTAAGGTTCAGGCCATTTCCAAACACAATCTGAGGTCTCATTATTATGGCTGCAGCTGGTGAGCTAACAATCTGCACACAATGAAAGAACTTTTGTAAGCATTTTTCAAATAGATTAATAAAGATTGTTATGTGTAAAGTTCAGGTAATCTTTTTTTTCACATTTTGGTTATTTTGTGGATCTTGAAATTTTACATATTTTTAAGAAAGTTTTGGCCTAGTACTGATATATTGTAAAAGCTGCTTTAAACAAAATAAGACGGCTGTGTGTCTGCATTTAACTATAAAGCATTTTTATTTTCCATGAACCTTGAAGAAAGGCGTGTGCTCTATTAGCATGGTAGTTGTTGTTAGCATCACTGTGACGACAAAAGTCCGCTCTGGCCTCTGAAGGTTGTGAAAAGTACTTAGAAACCCATCACAGTGAATAATCAGGATGCTAGGAATACTCAAGGAAAGAGAAAAAGTTGAACCGCCACAAACAGTTTTAAAGGAGCTGGTTCGGGTTTTCATGTTTTTAAAACAGTAAAAATCAGATAGGGCTTACAGCACCGTTAAGTAATGTGATAATTCTCAAGCATTTATCAAATGATTAGCTGTTTATTGTGTCCACAACTGTGAAATATGAGGCCATAGACTAATGCACCTTTATTACTCAAGCAGAGTAAAATATTTAACTGTTTAATTCAATGTTTTTCAGGCCATGGCCATATAACTAACTTGAAGGTGGAGCAAGAACCCCAAACTTTTTTTTTCTGGCATGATTATGGTCATGTTTGCATTATCTACTGAACGTCAAAATAACGCATTTGAAAAAAATACTTGTTTAATCCACGTTTAATTGGTTTTGACGTTTCTTTTAGTGTGGTAACGCCAAACTCGTGCTGGAAAATACAGACAATATGACCTCAAATCAGAATCAATTTATTTTCCTTTTTTAAGCCGTTGAACGTTTCAGTCATCCCCAAACTGAGTGACTGCTTTGTGAGGTAAACATGTAAAACCAATAAAGAATAAATTGAGTTTGGACACTGTTGAGCCAAAACTCAAAACTACCATTTAAAAATCGGTCTTTTAGATTTTTGCGGCTAATGCTAACCAAAAGCACAGTTCACAAAGTCCAAAGTGGCCGTCTTAAATGGCGCGCTAAACTGGAGACAGGAAATGTGGGCTGCATTGTACACGCTGCTCTAGGGCATTACTGCTCATGTGGTGAATGTGTCCAAACCACTCTGCACAGGCTAATATCAGCCCGTGCAGATCTTATTAAAGTTAGCTTAGTTTCATGTAACAGCTAACCACAGGGCTATTTCTGACATCTAATGCTAACTCATTTCATTTTTACAGAACTCCTTCTCCAGCGTCTTTCACATGGAGTACGAGGAGCTGGTGGATGTAATGGACATGCCAAAGAGGTAATGGCAAATGTGTTGTAATATATTATACTTACATTTAATTTTTTGTTTTTATTTTTTATTTAATGCATAAAACAGATATTTTTTTTTCTTTTTGGACCAATTTGCTGTAATTGGAAAAAAGTTTGATGGCTTTGAATATTTGTTTCTGAAAGGGTGAGTTCTTTGACACTGCGGAATCTAAGTTTGTGCATAATTCAAATATTACCATGTTAGAGACATACATTCATATATTAAAGCTACCATCTGTAAGTTAGATTTTTTTTTACCAGTAAAAATCAATTGCTGCTCAAATGAATATCTAGTTTCAATACTAGTTTTAGTATTGATTAGTAGCTGATTTTTGACAACCCTAATATAGCAACCCTTCTTGTGAAATGAGTGGAAACCCATTGATTGTGCAGTTTGGAGTCCAAGCAGGAAGTAGTGTGTCCTCATTCTCTTGGCCGAACATGGATAAATGGGTGAGTTTGTGGGAACCCTCTTCGGAGTCCAAGTCTCAAACGTCACTAGATGAAGGTCAGGGGCTTTGTCACAGCCACTCTGTGGCCTCTCCCAGACGGCTGCTCCATTCTGGGGATTAAAAGCGGAGACAATCCGGAGGAAATGTAATTGTATGGTATGAATGACCTCTCAGCTCGTACACTTTTGTCTTTAAGATTGCACTCTTTAACCTCACAATGCAGCAGAAAGAACATGTTAAAATCCACTTAAACTTAACCTATGCTGGCAGTTTTATCCTATACAGCAATTTCCAGTTCTAGCAAAATGTTTTCATGCCACTGTTTTCTTTAATTTCCTCACAATTCTTGGTGCACTTTGTAACTCAGTATTGCCCTAGTAACAAGTAAATAAAAAAATTGTCTTCATAACTGGAAAAGCAAATATTGTTGAGGAAAGTCGTTCTTCTCTACTAGCAGTGACTCATGGGTGGAGCCCTTATTGGAATTAATTGGGTGTGTTCCATTTTCTTCTATGATGAGATTGTCCAAGTATTCCAGTTTCCGATTGAAAAGATCTAATAGAGTTTAAAGGCCCTATACCCAATTTTTTCCCATGGATTTGAGCAAAATCTGTGTTGCCCCAGAACAAATATATTGTATAAGCAGCTCTTGAGGTCAGAATATATCTGTACTGTGTCCTTACTGTCTGCATCTAATTATGAAGCGATTCATTGCCCACTAATCAGAAAATGCATGTTAGCATGCTAGTTGCTGTTAGCTTTACCGTGACTGCAAAACTCCACTCTGAAAGTTGTGAAAACACCTTATAAACTCATCATGGTGAATAATTAGGATGCTCGGAATGCATAATGTAAGTGAGGAATAACTTTGGACCACTGCAAAACATTTAAAATTAACTAGTCCTGTTTTTCATGTTTTGAAGACTGCAAAAAATCAGGTACAGTGCCTTTAAATGTAATCTTGTTAGAATAAAATCCCATAAAAATTGTAGAAGGATATCTGCTCATCTGCTTAATAAAGTAAGTACTACATGTGGCTGTAAGTTTTGGCCTGTATTCTAGAGCTACAAATGGTTTGTTCATCTTTCCTTCTCTAGTTTTCCCTGATGATATTGGAACTCAGCAGAGAATTGCCGCAAAACATAAATCAGTTTGACTTTTGCTTCGCTCTGGCATTTACATTCAACAAGAGCAGACATACTAAAACATTCTCTAAATATCCCTGCTAGTATCATCGCCATTTTGTACTTTGTAGACTTCATTTTCTTATTTTTTATAGTGAACATTGTTAATACACTTAATGATTAACACATAGACACAAGTAGTCATAAGTTATCAAAAAGTAGCCAAATGTACAACAAAATATACAAAAAATATAAATAAAATGCATATTAGTTCTACTGTATAAATATAGTTATACACCTGAGATCGTCTTCATGATTGTGATTTTCAGAAAAAAATTATGAAAAAATAGACAATTTCCCAAACTAATTTAATCCTTGACATTGGTACATTGGAAAAAAAATCCTAATTCTATCTGAGTTGCTCTAGTATATTCCAGAATAGTCTAGAAATGAGCCCTTATTGTTTACAGTGAAACAAGATTATCAAAATAAAACACCGACCAATGAAATGTCACAGATCTGAAGGAGCTGTAGAATTACGTCCACAGCTGCCGTGCTTCCTGGTGCTTCCTGGTGCTTCCTGGTGCTTAGCTAACAGTGAGTGAGTTTTAATGGGATCAGAGACGCAGAGAGACAGAGCTCCCTCTCCCCTCACCTCACC
The DNA here is from genome assembly GCA_000787095.1 of Periophthalmodon schlosseri. NCBI lineage: Eukaryota > Metazoa > Chordata > Actinopteri > Gobiiformes > Gobiidae > Periophthalmodon > Periophthalmodon schlosseri. Next base: position 22,386 of record JACM01056035.1, read on the forward strand.
TCACCTCCACCCCCCACACAGGCTCCGCGGTGGCCTGGACTCCCCGGTTGCCACGGCAGCATCTCAAATTCAATCTTAATCTCAGCAGCTGCAGCACAGGGACTGTTTGTGCATGTGATAGGCCCAGTACAGTATGAGCTGTGTTTAGGTTTGGGTTTAGACACATTTGCACTTCTGCATTTGGTAAGGCATTGCTAAGGTGTGTTGTTTTACCCTACTGACTTAACAGCTGGAACATTCTAGCTGAGGGCACATCATATTAGGGATGTGAGATTAATCAAATTTGAATTTCAAGATTGAGATTCAGTGTTTAATCGTCATTCATATGTCTTTTTAATCGAGAGGGTTACAGCCAATCCTCTGTCAGTAAAAGCATATGGATTGGACTTTGGAGGAAGGAATTTGACCATTTTTAGTTTTAAATGGTTATTAAAAGTCTGTCTTGTTTAAGTTCAGGAAATTAATATTGGAAGCCATTTTTATTTGTTTTGAAAAGGACAAAACTAAATTTCAACTGAATTCAGTATAAGGGAAAGTCTAACATCCTCAGAGAGCCTTTTGGGGCTGGCTATTGTAGTTGAAAGATCTGGCAACCCAAAGTGAGGACCTCATTCTCTGTGACTAAATCAGCATAATCATTAATGTCGATATTCCATTTACTTCACATGTTGGATTTTACCAATAACGTTAGTTCCCAAGCTTTATACTACCTTTGGAACAAATGAAGTCAAATGTTGGGAAAGGCTCTCCTCTTGGTGTTGTCCAAACATCCAAATATCATAAGCTGCCTTAATTTGCAGATTCTCATTAAACACTGACCACGCCCAAACAAAGCAACACGTTTTAGCTTACAAAAACAACAATGCAGCTTGCACTCAACGTCAAGTAGGTCATCAAACATTTGCTAGGTCTCTGAATTGGAAAATGATTACTAAGTCAATCAACTACATAATTACAGCTTTTCAGAAAACCTCATTCTCGTTCTCAGAAATCTTGTGACAGCACATGTATTTATTGTTTTTCCCTTAAGTGAGAACATTTGGTTATGTATTCTGAATGCCTGGCTGTTCTACTAAAAATTAACCTGTTTCTGAACAAATTGCATAAGGCTAACTTCTTTGAAACATCTGGCGCCTTAATAAAAGCCGAAAGTGGTGAGATAATGCAGTTGGACAAGGACCTAACGTGCACTTTATACAGACTTTATTGGCTTTATATTTGCTCTAATACCTGTTCTTGGCAGCGACGGACAGTCAATAAAGCCTGATAGCAGCTGTAGTTGTGACTGGAGAGCGGTTTATTGGTGGAGCAGATGGAGTGTTCCCTCTGAAACAGGTTTAGCAGAGGATCTTTGCTCTCAGGAGTCTAACAGTGGGGCCAGTTCAGTTCAGTGATCAGAGATAGTGAAGAGAGGCAATGTTCAATTTGATGATAAAATCCCTTTCAGATGCACAGTTTTAAGGGCTTTTAGAGGTAACACATTTTGGAAGAGATGAACAGGCATATTATGTAAAACTGACTTAAAGTTTTCAATCATGTTACAAAGATAACGCCATCATTAGCTTACTCTCAGGTTACACACTGCCCCAATATTTTACGAAAATGTGAGTCTGGTCACTCGTTACCTCTCCAAGTTCAGATACATGGTCTGTCTGTATCAAAACATATGAGGAAAAAATAAAAATATCACAGGGGACTGAAAAAAATGTGGATTTCAGCAATGAGCGAAGCACTAAACTCTGTTAATCTAAGGTGATGGAAATGTGATTTTGTTCTAAGTGAGGGTGACCAATGAGCTCTTTAGTTTCACATTCGTCACTGAAATAAACAAATCTGACTGCTGTGTTTGGGCCTGGTTGGATGCATCATGGAGGGAGTGGTGACCAGACTGATATCCCTCTGTATAAAAAATACACATTAAGGATTTACACAGTGACTGCACTATTGCACTATTTTTGATGCAAAGTTTAGGGGTTTGATAACAGCTCAGAAATGCATACTGCTGTTGTGCCCTTGGGCAAGACATTTCACCCACCTTACTCTTGTATGAATGTGTGAAAGACTGAATGCTGATTAGTACAAACTAGTTAAGAGTAATTTATCACCACCCGCCATCTGTAGTGAGGGAACACAATGTTACATTTTATTTTACATACAATTGCAACAGATTTTCCTAGAATTTAAATTATAGTGTTTGTTAACTTGGTCCAGCTCATCAGTTGCTTTCATTTGATTCATGAACTAAACAAAAAATATTAGAAGAAACAAATGAAAACTATAATTCAAAGTTCCAGGTCAACTTTCCTTAGTTGGGTCTAATAAATGTCCTTAAATACCACTTCTGTGATATGGCAAAAGTGGGCAGCTCCGACTGAGCCAATGGAACGTCCAGTGCACCGCGGGGCGTTAGCTTTGACTAGCCCCAAACCACAGGGGACTTTTCATAGTGACATTAAAAACTGTACTTTTCAAACCAGGAAGTCCACAATGTCACAACACGTCTCTCTGGATTTAGTTCCTGATTGTGGCCCCCGCACTTTAGCGCCGTCATGGATTTAGGCTAGCTTTTCCCGCAGCCTCATTTAAGTCAATCACGAAGAGAAAGAAACACACTACCAGAGGGATCAGGGGAGGCCAACAGATTGTTATAATTATGCTCAATTTGTCCAGTTTGTCAGTTTGTGCACGGATAGCTGTTTCCAAACCAAGGCAAACACACTCATGAAAAAACATAATATGCACATCAATCACTTTTTCGTAATACGTAAATCAAGAGCTATAAATTAAAACTTATCCCTGTATATAACTGACATCAATTTAATACGTTTTTATTCAGATTTTTTTCCCCTAATAAAAAAAAAAAAAAAAAAGAAAAAGAAAAAAAACAACAATTTTATATTTTTAATGCTTCAATCGTACTTGCATAAACAAGATATTACTGAAAAAATATATATTATACATTAAACATTGTTTTTTGTGGTTAATACTAGAAGTTAGAAATCAAACAGTTAAACTATTTTTTACTACAAGAATCTGGTGGTACTTTTAGTGAAGATCTGTATTTCTATGTGAGAAAATGTATTTTGAGAAAACGGTCTTGTGTCACAATTTCCTAAGTAAATGTATGAATGAAAGTTAATTCAAATAAGTAATAATAACTTTATGTGTAAATTGGACATTTTCTGAATGCTTTTGCCTAAAGTGCCACTTAAATGCTCCTAAACCCACTAGTTTTTCCTTTCACCCTATGTTATGTTTGTGTATCCATTTTCCAACATTTGTCACGCACTATTCAAGCTGACGTTGTGGTTGGACTTGGCTCGTCAAGGGCGGAGGGGGGCTCAGGTGCGGCTACAGGAGACAGTTGTTCCACTAACAAGCGACGTTAGCCGTGACGCTAGCTGTCTGTTTGGGTGGAAGTGATGCCTTTCGCTTCTGGCACAGTAGAGATGGAACATTGAGCGTGATGGCAGGGTGGTTTCTTTCGAGTGACAACATAGATGCAATTTCCTAGTCATTGTTCAACTGTGCCTGAAAGAATTGGTGGACTCAATGTGGAAATAAATGTGCTTACGGATTTTAATGTAATGGTTACTCCCCTCCTGTAAAAAAAGATGTCTTCCCTCAATTACTTGTTAGCGCACGCAGACCAAACATCTAATCCAGTATGTTAATTTGCACCAGAAACTAGCAAAGCATGGGCTAAGCAATATTCATAACAAAGGACTTATTCACACTCCTCCCAGACTCAAGGCAACATGGCCAATAAAATAGAGCCTTTTCTTAGAGTTTGTAAATTTGAATAAGATTTTTTAATAGCAATTGTGAGTGAACAGGATTTTTGGTAACTCTAACATATATTAAGAAAGAATTCATTCATAATGAAAAAAATATATATATTAATAGTCGATTATGAACAATTCAGGCGTAGTAACTACTTTATTAAGGGGTTAAGTAAGCCTGAATCATTCTTAATAAACTATTTGTTCATTATGAATTAAGTCTTTCTTCACGCTTTATTAAGTGTCATTAAGGTAGTAAGGTAGTCAATAGTAATTATGTATTATGTATTTATGGGCAAATAATCAAAATGTACAAAATATAGTGTAAATGTACTGTATTGTTGACAAAACAAAAGTTAAATACTCCTGGGTAATATCCTTCACTACAAGTTCATTGTACATCACCTGGCTGTGCTTGTACCACTTGTTACACTCTGTTATACACTTATCAAACACATGAGTGGTAAAGTGCCTAAATGAAACATTTACCCAGTGTGATTTTCTGACTTGATTTTCTATAGTACTAATGTTGTGTGCTGCTGTGTCTCCATAGGGACTGTGACGTGAGCCAGATAAACTACATGTACGCCCAGTGCTGTAAGAACACCACGCAGCCACTCAACATCAACGACGTGACCAAGGACCAGCGCTTCCCCTGGACTGTTAGTATAGTCTCTGTGTGTATACTCAGTCTGTGCTTTTCTTTCCTAAGGCTATTCATTCTTTCTATTCCACCAACAGAGTGAAAACCCAGACCACAGTAACATCAAGAGCCTGCTCTGTACGCCCATCTGGAACGGCAAAAAAGACAAAGTTATAGGTAATTCATCCGTAGATGCTGAATCATTGTTTGCAGAAATCCATGGATAAATAAATCACACGGCAGACCGGTTTGAGTGGACCCAAAAATTTTATTTCTCAGGTTGTTCCGCCGTTGTGACGCTTCAAATAATCAATTTCAAATAATCAACTTCAAATGGCTTTGCTGATGGCTTTCAGCAATTGATAAATGTGTACATGTGCGACACGTATCAATATGGCTTTTTCTTAGACTCTGTTTGACATGATAGATAGCTATGTGAAATGTGAAATGGGGACGAAGAGGGGGGTGAGACATTCAGCAATTTGTCATAGCTGGTGCTTGAAGTTGAGATGTGCTCCAACCAAACCATAATGCAGCCCATTTTATTTTAATGGGATGTAGCATATCTGCTTAATCTGTGGTTATCTACTTTATTTTGGCCCATGAAAAAGCATAGCATGTCATTCAGTTAACCCAATAGCATGCTTTGACCATGCTATTGGGTTAACTGAATGACAACTACGCAGAAATCCGAAAATCAAAATCATCTTACTCACTGAGAAATTCAGTGACTTTGGCTTTTTCAGTAATGACAGTATTGTTTTATAGGAGTAAACTGCCCTGTACAGTGAGCCAATATCCACACGATTATTCCCGTCTTCCTAAACCTGTAGATTGTTGACAGTTATTGTAAATGATCTCATATGAGGTGCGTGATGAAATACCCCTTGGCACAGGAAACTAGCATAAGCGCTAATATTATGAGTTTATGAATGATCCCGACACTCCATCCATCACTGTGATTACCATCTACATAATGATCTGATAGCAGCCACTTGGAGGAGCTTAATGGCCATAGATTTCCCTTCAAAGCAACCAGGCCCTCACAGCCTCCCACTAAAACTCAATCATTTGTGTGATGAATTTATTATGACCCTTATTATTTTAATACAGCCCCGTGAACTCACATTAGTGATTACATTTGCATTAGGAAGACACTTTGTTAGATGCCCCCATTAACACTAGTGGACTGTCAACAGTAAAGGAAAAGGGACATTACATAGTATCTTGTTTTATATCCAATGTCCAAATATCAAATTATTCTTTTTATTTTGTGCTCTTATCGCAGTATTGTAGGTATGCTTGCTTTGCTGAAACTATAATAAAAGGCGCAAAGGATCATGGTCTATGTAGTGAACTCTGCATTTACCACTCTGCTACAACAAAGCAATCCATTGTTGACTTTTGATATCACAACAATGTCAGTATTATTACATTGCTCCTATTACATTATTTTGTTATTGTTGTTACATAACAGATGCACTATGTAACTTTTCTGATAGATTATCTGCCACCTGCTTATCACCATGGAAATGTTATTGCTTGGCCTGTAATGTTCCGTAGTTACACCATTAAACTTATTTAGACAAGCAGGCAATTCCACCATGCCAAGTTTCAGGCCAGATCTGTGGAGAGGTGACTTCACTCACACAGTAAGAATGAAGGTTATTGAGCAATTAAAATACTGTTAAACTTTCCAGGGAAACACAAGCAGGTGGCATACCCTCTGTTAGAAAAGTTACATAGTGCATCTTTAAGTGTTCAGTATATGCCTCTGTGTGTCCGTGCAGGCGTGTGTCAGCTGGTGAACAAGATGGACGAAGCCTCGGGAAGCGTGAGGGCCTTCAACAGAAACGACGAGCAGTTTTTAGAAGCCTTCGCGATCTTCTGCGGCCTGGGCATTCAGAACACACAGATGTACGAGACAGTGGAGCGGGCCATGGCCAAGCAGGAGGTCACTCTGGAGGTCAGCTGGCATCCAAAACCTGCTTAGACATGTGTTTATGGGGCAGGAAGTGCATGGTTATGATCTTTATTGTAGGTCTTAAGGTTCCTGTATTATATTAAATCATCTTAATGCTTTCTGTATTTATGCGATGTATTTTCTCATCAAAAACAAATAGTAACTGTGTGTTTGGTGTGGTTTAAGTTACACCATATCATGAGAACTAAAAATAATTACCATATTGTGAAAGTTTAGAAATCAAATTAAGTTGTTTTAATTTAATCTACACTCCAAAAACGTAGACCTAATAGTAATGTGTTTTGTTTTTTTTCTGACTGTTTATGTCACAACTGACTTTTTCATTCATAAAGCAGGATTTTATGAGACTGGTCACATACTAGAGCAGAGCTATGGCCTCTGGGCCAGAGGGGCACAACACACCACCACTTTTAGCACAATTTTGGGTCGCACAAAATATCACACTAGATCTGTTTCAATAATAAAACAACAACTGCTATATTAGATCTTTGTGAAAAATAAAATACAAAAGGCTCTACCAATATTGGTCTGTGAAATTGCCAATCCAATACTGAACTAGTCTCAACTGCGTCTGAACCAGGACTAACCCAGAATTCAACGAGGACTAAACCTTGTCTAAAGCAGAATTAAACAAATACTAAACCAGGACTAAACTAGCACTAACCCAGCTGTGGGCCGGGTTAGATTGTTTTGAGGACCTGATCTGGCTCCCGGGACACAAGTTGAATAGGCCTGTACTAGAGGAATGGCAATATTGTTTTAGGTATGTGAATAAAAGTGAATTCAATAATTCACTGTTGTTTGGCCATGGTGCCAATAACCGTGAAATATTGAGAAATTTAGATGTTAAATTTGATATGTCGGTAGTTTTTTTTTAATTCATATACCTTCAACAGACTCTCATTAAGCGCTCAAATTAACTTGGAACCTAGCAACTATTGTTTTAGCCTCATTTATGCTAACAAAATCTAACACACATACAGTAGATGAACTGTGCAGTTGTCTTTATAAAATCCCAATAGTGGTCTTGGGTGAGGACATGTTTGGTAAGTGCCTGTTTTCCTTCCCAGTGTTTTTGCCTGGGATGAGTCCATTAGAGCTGCTCCAGTGTTTACATACAGGAACACTCTCCTATACAACTACCACAGTCTGTTAGTGCAGTGTGTGGTCCACTTACTGCAGCTGCTGTCTGACCTGTTCAAAACATCTCACCTGAATTTAATCCAGTCTAAACAGCATGAACTATTCTTAAAACTGCGGTCGAACCATTTTGGGAAAATATTGACTTTGACTATTTGACTGTTGTAGTAATTGTGAAAATTCCAATGACAAATCCTTTTAAAGAGGGGGTATTATGCAAAATCAAGTTTTTGGAGCGTTCTACCATGTTATAACATTCCCCCAAAAAGTCAAAAATATGCCTGAAGTGGTTTAATATGTCACCCATGCATGTTTGAGTAATCCATACATGTTTGAGTAATCTAGTGATCTCCCCCAGGCTCTCCTTACGGTTAGTAGTACAAGCCTCTACAAGATTCAGCCCATAAGCCTACATCACCCAAGCTCCCACATGGCAATTTTCTATAAATATACAAAAGCAAGATACAAAACAATACACTACAACGTCACAAACCTGATGTGATGTGCAGTAGCTTCATTAGCACGCTTAGGATGCACGCTGATTGTGTTTTTATAACGCTCTGAAGGGGATTGATGCGAGGAGTGGGGCTTCAGAGCGTCAAAAATGAAACTGAAACTTCTTAAAAAGTTAACATGTTTTCAGCAAATATAGCATTTTCAAAACAATAAAAGGTAACATGGTGACCTAAATATGTTAAGTGTTAGCAGCTAATACTCCATAGAGGTGTAATACCCCCTCTTTAAATTGTAGCACCAAACAATCATCACTCCCCCAATCTAAACAAAAATGTCAAATTTGTCTCAGAGATAACATACACGTTTGTGATCAAATAATTCATACACAGTTATTGTCTGAAATTGCCACTTTTTGATTTCTTTTGAGATGAATTGTCTCCTAAGCATTACTTTTCGCTGATCTGAAATAGTATCATGTAAAGTCCATACAGAGAGATGCATCCTGTATCATGTTAGTTGCATGTCCAGAGTCAGCAGTTCCACAGACCGGTGTCAGCAGTACAACAATACCCTGCTCTGTGTTCTGTGTTCAAAACATGCCATATGATCTCTGTGTGTGCCTCCTCCTCACCTCTGTGTGTCCTACAGGTCCTCTCATATCACGCCTCCGCATCCGAGGAGGAGACGCGGGAACTGCAGGTAACCGCGGTAAATCCTGCTTTTTCCTCCCGCACTATAACACTCTAGCTCATCATCACGGACTAGGGTTTGATGGTATAGTTTCAGATGGAGGGACAGTGCCACCAAACAGATTTATGTTTTATTTATTTATGTAGTAATTTTTAATTTATTTTAATTTTTTCATTATTTTATTAGGGATTTGCTTAGGAAAAATGTCAGATTTATCTATAAGTCCTATAGCTATGTGACTGAATAGTGCTTACAGTCAGAAAAGGAAAAATATCTGCTGGATTTAAGCAGTAAATTCTACCATACAATTCTCTGCCTTCTGGCTCAGTTAAAGGTGCATTGTGTAACTTTTCTGATGTAGGGTCATCCATCTGCTTGACCCCATGGAGATGTTATTGTTTTGCCTGGAGTATTTCACAGTATGAAATTAAACGGTATCTATCTTGCATTTATTCATTTACAGACATTTTTATTGCTAAAAAATACGTTGTAAAACATGCAGTCTTACTGTGAGTGCGACTCTCAAGGTCTGACCTGTTACTTGGCCTGGTCGAGATAGATAAGTTTAATCCTATACTGTGGAATATTCCAGGCAAAGTAATAACATCTCTATGGAGACAAGCAGGTAGCTGACTCTTCACCAGAAAAGTTACATAGTTCACCTTTAAGAAGTTTTATCTCGTGAATCCAGCCTTTAGAGTTTAACATGTGATTTCAGACATTAATCGAGTGGTTAAACAATAGATATTTGTACTTGCCGAGTAGTTAAATACAAAATAGGGATAGCTTCTCCTTCAGGGTCATTGTGAAGAAGTGTAAGAGAATAGGACTTTGCTGAATCAGTGACAAGCGCAGCCCATAGTGCAACTCAATAGCACTGCAGCTGGAGTGGAGCTCTGAATGAGTGAATCACACACAGAAACTGGATACAGCCCAACAGCCGACAGCCCCGGGAACGGGGCACACGTGAGGAACGGATGGGATTGTAATGGTAGTAACTGAAGGACCATTATAACACCAGGGTGGAGGCTGCCTAATTTGGGATTTACAATGAATCCCCAGGTACAATGCTTAATCAAGTTTTTTAAGACATTCTTTTGGAAATCATACTATAAATGTATGAAATAAATACCAAAATGAAAAAGAATAATAATAGTAATAATAACAGAGCTACTTTTAATAATATTTAATAAAATGGTATATTCTAGCAGGAAACACATTGGAATCTCTAGGTCTATGAAAAGCGATATAAATGAATTGTGAAAAAGCCAGATGGTATTTGAGAGCACAAATGTGTGTCACTGACTTTCTAGCATAAAAAATAAAATTTAATGAAAATGCAAATTACTTTTGACATAAGTAGGGTATATCATATATATGCAGCACAGTCGCTGAGTGGGTAGCAGTCCCCGGGTCACCCAGGCCTTTCTGTGTGGAGTTTGCCTGTTTCTCCCTGTGTCTGGGTGGGTTTCTTCCTGGCACTCCGGTTTCCCCCATCAACCCAAACCATGCACAATAGGCCAAATCCTCCAGCTAAAGTAGTCCTGACCAAGACAAGACAAGATCAGTGAGATGGGTCCCCAAGCACTGCACTGCGGTGCTCACTGCTCTTGACGAGATGTCCCAGTGGCTTTGAAGTATGGGTCAAATGCATAGGATGAATTCCCCTACAGGGACAATAAAGTATATCTTAACCTTAACCTTAGTATCAGCACAGCAAATTATGTTAAGGGATCCATTTTATGGCATGCATTACTTACTATTCGTACAGTCTACGTGATCTATAGTTTGTCTCATTATACATGGCTCAAAGTAAGTTTAAAGCATTTCCCATTTTTTATTGGATTGAAAAAACAAATCCAGTTATCCCCAGTTTAAAAATATTAGTATTGGTGTAAGCATTTAATGGTCAAGAAAGCATGTAAAATAAATCCTTGACACACATGTAGAAAATTGTACCTTTAAAATGGTCCAAATATCGTCTTTGTCCATGTAACTAACAGTGAACCATGTGTTTGTTGTGTGAAGGTAGCCACAATCCCGTCGGCCCAGTCTCTAAAGCTCCTGGACTTCAGCTTCAGTGACTTCGACCTGTCTGATACAGAGACAACACTGGGGGCCATCCGCATGTTTGTAGACCTCAACCTGGTCCAGAACTTCCAGATGAAATACACAGTAAGTCGTAGAGGGTGTTTTGAAATGTGCAAAAAAAGTTATTACATTTTGTGAATGTGAATAAGTGAATATGACAGGTTTGGCTACTCATTTCCCTAAAACATAGTAATAAAAATCTTGCTTAGTTTTTTCTAGTTTTTCAGTTTTGGTGAAGGGGCAGAAGATAAGACATGGAGGTAATTCAGTTACCTAGCAACCATATTGTTAACAAGGGCCAAAACGTTTCTACAAAAGTTATGATTAGATTAATTAAAAATGATGTTTAATCTGTATTTCACATATCTTAATTTCACATAAATCCCTCACTGCTACTTCCTGCTATTTTTTCATACTTTTCTTCTCAACATTTTTTCCACAACCTGCTTATCTATGATAAATATTTACCACAGGTTCTATCCCATCAAACCAAGTAATAATTCAAAAAACATGAACACCTGTCTTATGCACTTTAACATTATTTGAAATTCAGAAACTGAAAAATGAAAGAATTCTCAGGAAAAAGTCTCTTTGATATAAACAGTGACTCGGGTTGATATTGTGCAGTCCATCTGAAGAGGTCGAAGGTCATATATTCTGAAGGAACACTCTGCTCCGTCTGTTCCTTGTGCGGTTCCCAGTGTTTTGAATTCAGTCCAGTTGTTTATTCCACAGGTGGACTGGGCCCTGTGCGATACGCCATCCACACATTTGACAATGCAGTTATTCTTATGAAACATTATGTAAAAATTATGTATATTCATCATTTCATTTTTAGGAACATTTAGATATAAAAGAAATGCAACTTAAAAAATGGTCTCTAAATAGTCAAATAAAGTAAAATAACTAGCATTGTATAGTTGAATATCATCAAGTCAGCAATTAGCATTAGGAGAAGTAGAAGTATTTTTTTCTTTCATCTATTTCATAACTGATAAATTAAAAATACCTTACATAGGCAACATTACAAAGAATATATTCCACAAAGCTGAGGGATTTTATTTTTCATTTTATCTATTTCATTTATATTTAATTATTTGTCTGTGTAATCTCTAAATTATCTAGAGATAGGGATCCAGAGCAAGAGAAAATGAAATTCTGTCAAATTTTTAAGAGTAAAAAAGAGACATTTGTCCAGTTGCCAGAATTAATTTTTGCTATGTATTTATTTATTTATTTGTTTGCGCATTTACCCAGTTTATATGTTTATTTATTGTAAAAAATATTCCCATAGCACTAAGAAAGGGTACTAAAATATGTATGTTGATAAAGATTGTAATAGCTATATCTCTCTTTATTCACAGCATTTGTTATCTGTATTACAGCGTTCTGACTGAACCCATTTGCAACTGAGATAATATTTGCCCCCTTTTCTTCGACCACACACACACTCACATCCCCCCATCCAAAATCCGCTTACTTCCATCCCACAGCCATCTCCACCCCCTGCACTGCTCCCCCTCCCCTGGGCACCGGTCCCACTATGGCCTGGCTCCTGGTTCTTCTCGATCTGAAGAAGTCCTTGTTTGTGGCTGCTGCAGAAAAAGAGGCTTTGACTGGGCCTGTCAGATTCAAATCCCCAAAACACCAAACCTCAGATTGTAACCAACGTAAGCCAGACTCCAACAAATTAGACGTTATACTACATTTCACTTAGCTCTTGCGCAATAAGTCAGCGGTAGAATCTAAAATGTCCGTAGCAAATGGCTGTGATGTGAATGGTTGTCTGTTGGTGTGTCCTGTGACCACCTTAACTGTTGGCTAGAAATGCTGAAACATAAATGAATACATGTAGTCAAGGTACTGACAAGATGTAGGATTTAAGTACCAGTACTTGGATTTTACAGTGTCACTGTAAATGTCATGTACATTTGTGTTTAGAGAGAAATAAGATAAGATAAGACAAGAGAAATTTTGCTTGTAAATGCAGTTCTTAAGGCGCTGTACCTGAAAAAAAGTGATCTAGTTCTGCAGTGGTCCAAAGTTATTCCTCACTTACCTTATACATCCTAATTATTCACCACGATGAGTTTACGGTAAAACTCACAGCACTTAAGATGCTAATGTGCACTTCCTGATTATCCAACAAAAACGCTTTAATTAGATGCAGACATATTTTGGCCTCAAGAGTTGCTTATACAATATATCTGTACTGGGAAAAAACTAATTCTGCTCAAATACATGGGAAAAATCAGGTACAGGGCCTTTAATGGACCTTTTTGAAATATTTCCCTGTATTGTTAAACTGTGACAAAAGCACATTTAGAATCGTCTCTGATGCAGAGTGCTCAAAGTCTCAGGAGAAAGTGTGAGCTGCCGATCATTGTTAAAAACATGCCAAAAGTCTTGATGATCCTGCAGTGATAACTAGCTCCATCTGATTAGCTGCCACAGCTCTGTCTCTCCTGTGGAGCTTTTCTCTGATCACTATGAATATGGATCGGAGGGAGATGGAGCCATATTGTTTTAATTGCCTCTTTGCTCATTAGGACTTCTCTGTTGCTTATATGAACTACAAAATTACACTTTCAAAAACTTACTTTGAATTGTTGAGTATAAAATATATTCTAGTCTTATATCATTTGAATATGAAGTTTGCTTAAGCTTGCTTAGGGCTAATCAGCTATGTGGCAAACAATGACCACAATATCTATAATTTTATGTAAAATCCATTTCTGAAATTTTATAAACTGAAGTTATTCAAACATTTCGCTGAATTTTGCCTTTTAAACACGCTTTTTTGGACTTATGACATAGCCTCCTCAAAAACATACCTACAGTTGTGTGTTGTTTCATTCACACGTGTATGAGTAACCCCTTATTATTAATCTACATCTCCAAAGCTCAAAATCTGGTCTGTTTAGTTTCCATTTACAGTCCCAGTCCCTGTTCCATCTTGTGAAGCTATGAAGTGGTAGTTTTCAAGTTAACAGCTACCTTTTACCTTCAGTAAAGATGGGCAATTCCAGAGCTGAAATGTATTAATTAATTATTTAAAACACAGTGGAGCACTTCCTGTATTACCAAGGTGGAAGAGAGTGTTTTCAGTTTGAGAGAAGAACACAGCCTAAATATGCAGGGTTTTTTGTTTTACCATGGGTGAATGAAACAAAACACAGTTCCAGTTTTAGATGAGGAAACAACATTATAACATAGCTCAGAAAATAGTGTAATATGGGCCCTTTAATATTTGAATTTTTCGTGAGGTCTATTGGAAAAATGAATGGAAAAATTACTTCCGAAACCAGAGTGGTTTTCAAAGTGGGCGGGACTGTTGTGCTCTATTGTATTATAGTCAATAATATAAATGATCAGATTGAACATTTGTGAATTTACTTTTTAGATATTTCATAGGAAAATACAATGTCATCAATAGGGAAAAGTGGTTCTCACCCCCATCTGGCATTTGACATCACATTCTACAACCTGAAAACCACCAATATAACATTTTTGTTATTGTCAAGCTTTTACTCCTCAATGTTTTCCAGATGGTCAATTTACAATGCATCCAAATTCAATAGAAAACCCACATGATCTGAACATGAAACCTAAATGCTTTTGTGGAGGTCTTGTTTGGTACTAATGCCTGGTTCCTGATGTGTAGAACTTGTGCCAGTGGATTCTGAGTGTGAAGAAAAACTACAGAAAGAACGTGGCCTACCACAACTGGAGACACGCCTTCAACACTGCACAGTGCATGTTCGCCCTCCTCAAGTCGGGACGCCTTCAGGTAACTCAGCTCTCACTTCACATAAATATACAAATATATATTTATTTCAGTACTATAAATATTTCTGCTCCAAATTGAGTTGTGGGATTTATGGGGTCGCACACCAGAGAAGTTAAACCTGTGCTCATTAGTGATGGGTGCGACCAGTGTTTGGGTTGCACACCAACCAAATATTAGGGCAAGCATCATGATATTATTGACCCAATACCAGTGTGTTTTATATAGAAATACATTAAAACTCCTGTGAGAATTTTGAAGTGGATGGATTATTGTTGAGTTCAGTTTGTTCATAATTCACCACACAGACCTTGTACAAACACGTTACTCTTGTTTAGTTCACAAAAGTGAAATATTACAAATTTCAGTACTGTGATACTGTGAAATTTTGGGAAAAAGTATTTGCTAAACTTTGAACTAGCCAAAACAATAGAGAGAGAAAGGGAGAGGAACACAAATCCTGCATATTTAGGATGAGTTCTTCTCTCAAACAGAAAACACTCCGTTCCACGTTGTGATGTCATGTGCTAATACAGGAAGTGCTCCACTGTGTTTTTAAACTCTATACACCTTCACTAGAATCATTTGGGTAATTTCAGCATTGGAATTTCCCATCTCTACTGAACAAAAGGTAAATGGTAGCTGTTAACTTGAAAACTACCACTTCATGACATCACACAGTGGAACAGAGCATTTTGAGCTTTGGAGATGTAGACAGACTAATAATAAAGCGTTACTCAAACGTGTGTATGAAACAATTTTGAGCTTGGAGATGTAGACAGACTAATAATAAAGCGTTACTCAAACGTGTGTATGAAACAAAACACAACTCCAGGTATGTTTTTGAGGAGGTAACAGCATTCTAACTGTAATTCTATTTTATTTATTTTATTTATTGGATCCACATTTAGCTGCAGCAAAACACATCATACACAATGTGCATCAGTAACTAACATAACAAATAACATTATATTTAACATTTAAATGTGTCATCTTATTTTGTACAAAGAGGTTAAAAAGCAAAGTACTTACTGTACATAACAATGATTACTATGCAGTACATTTCATAAATTGTTTTAATGACCTTTTAAAGCTCATTTTATTTTCTGTGCTAATAATAATATAAGACCTTCTCCTCAAAGATTGTGAAAAGCCATAGAAGAAACATTTAATAGAACCAATAACTGATATCTATGTGTTAACTGCGCTGGTTTCCCTGTGTGAAATCTATTTGTTCTACTCCTAAATAAATAAATTCACACCCACGCTTCAGGGACTCCTTTCTGTGTAGCTCTTGTAAACAGAATCCTAAATGCATGACCAGGTTTACATAACATTACTACAATTTGCTGCAATCAACCAACCGTGCTTGTAATTGAACATAATGAATTGATTACCAGAGATTCAAAATGCACCCATGCGTGTGCTGAGGAGAGCTCTTGTTGTCAAACTTTTGAATGCAGCGCGTGTTCTTCTTCTCCTCTTCACCAGAACAACCTGAGTGACCTGGAGATCCTGGCTCTGATGATTGCCACCCTGAGCCACGACCTGGACCACCGAGGGGTCAACAACTCCTACATCCAGAGGTGCACACCACACTAATAATGTGCTTTTCAATACAGCCAGCTTGTTTTAACTGTTATATTAAAGACGCCGTACCTGATGTTTACAGAAGTAGTTCATTGTAAACGGTTTGCAGGTAAGTTATCTCACTTACCTCATGCATTCCGAGCATCCTAATGATTCACGGCAATTAGTTTGTAAGCAATTTTCAGAGACCAGCGTGGAGTTTACTGTGACAGTAATGCTAACAACAACTAGCATGCTAACAGTGCACTTTCTGATTATCGGACAACAAAATGCAGCCAGTACATTGGACTTATTTTGGCCTCAAGAGCAGCTTTAACACTATCTGTACTGGTGCAAGACAAATTTTCCTCAAATACATGGGAAAAAGTCAGGTACAGGCTCTTTAATCTGCATTATGTGTTGGAGATAAGAGGCAACTTCCTGTTTATTATGCCAAACACAAGCTGGAATAAAGTTGAGTTCATTTAAGGACTATCTGTGTAGAATTTAAGAAAAGCTGTTTAATAGCATTTTGAGAGCTGGGGCGGCTGTTTGTCTACGGTAGTGACAGTGACATCATGAATGCAGAAATAAAAACAAAAGCAGACATTTTCCAAATATTTTATGCATGTAAAAAATATAGGTTCTTAATGTTTTCTCTATATAAAAGGGTTTTTTAAGATACATTAGAGGTTTGCAGACTGACAAAACTATAAAATACAATTTGATATATTATATTTAGAAGCATAACATTGGCTTTTTATTGTGCCTAGTTTTAATCATTTCATTATCAGTTTTGGAAGTTTTTTTGTGGTGGTGGTGTTCATATCTGTTGTCTATTGCCATTTGTAATGTCTAAATACTGGTGACCTTAATATAAAATATCATTTTTTTGTAGTTTCTAAGCCAGGGGTGTCCAAACTTGAAGCATAGGGCCACACACTGATGGTCAATGCAGTGAATCATTCAAATTGTGCATTTGTCAAACCATGAGACCACACCTTTATTCAGTGTTGGCCCATGGGACGACGTTTTGGTCCTACTGACCTCAGGTCACTGACCTCAGGTCAGTAGGACCAAAACGTCGTGTGAATAAAAGCAAACCAAGAGTGAGACAGTGTGCGGGAGTTTTTCTTAACCTTTCAAGTGCTTCACCTCCGACGCACCTGTCGCCCAGTCAGGTGTGCAGAGTCTACACAGGAACGAGTGCTGTGAAGTCAAACCCTGCTAAAGGCGCTGTGTTGTGTTGTTCCCACAGGAGTGAGCACCCTCTGGCCCAGCTCTACTGCCACTCCACCATGGAGCACCACCACTTCGACCAGTGCCTCATGATCCTCAACAGCCCTGTATGTACACTTCTCCTTCTCTCTTTCTCTCTCTTTCTCCTTCTCTCGCTCTCTCTTTCTCTCTATCTCCCTTTTGCCTTCCCTTCTGTCTCCCTCTCCTTATCTCCCTCTCTCTTTCTCCCTCTCCTTCTCTCTATTTCTCCTTCTCTGTCTCCATCTCCTCATGTCCCTCTCTTTTTCTCCCTCTCTCCTTCTCTCTCTCTCTTCTCTCTCTTTCTCCTTCTCTTGTTCTCTTTCTCTCTATCTCCCTTTCGCCTTCTCTATCTCCTCTCCTTATCTCCCTCTCTCTTTCTCCCTCTCCTTCTCTTTATTTCTCCTTCTCTGTCTCATCTCCTTATGTCCCTCTCTTTTTCTCCCTCTCTCCTTCTCTCTCTCTCTTCTCTCTCTTTCTCCTTCTCTCACTCTCTCTATCTCTCTCTCTCCTTATCTCCCTCTCTTACTCCCTCTCTCCTCTCTCTCGTTCTCCCTCTCTCCTTCTATCTCTCTCTTTATCTCTCTTTCTCCTCTCACGCTCTTTATCTGTTTCTCTTTCTCCTTCTCTGTCTCAGTCTTTTTCTCCCTCTTTCATTCTCTCACTCTCTCTATCTCTCTTTCTCTGTCTCCCTCTCCTTATTTCCCTCTCTCTTTCTCCCTCTCTCCTTCTCTCTTTCTCGTTCTTCCTCTCTCCTTCTATCTCTCTTTCTCCTTCCCTCTATCTCTCTTTCTCTATTTCTCTTTCTCCTTCTCTGTCCCCCTCTCTCTTTCTCCTTCTCTCACTCTCTCTATCTCTCTCGCTCCTTCTCTCTCTCATTCGTTCTCCTCTCTTGCTTTTTCTCTCTCTCCCCCTGTCCTTTCTCTCTCTGTCTTCCACAAATCACATCTTCTATAGGGACAGACTGTAGGATACACACATAT
Source organism: Periophthalmodon schlosseri (assembly GCA_000787095.1). Lineage (NCBI taxonomy): Eukaryota > Metazoa > Chordata > Actinopteri > Gobiiformes > Gobiidae > Periophthalmodon > Periophthalmodon schlosseri. The sequence continues at coordinate 40,768 of JACM01056035.1, forward strand.
AGTAGTGGAGCAGGATGGGTCTGTGATTGTGGTCTCAAAGGTTTCAAATAATTCAAATAAGTCTTTTTAGTTCCGTTGGGCCCATAATAAAGCAAAAGCTGCATTTGCATTTTAGAATGTCAGAGATTTAGGCTCCTTTTAGTCTAACGCAGTCAATCCAGGAATAACACATCTGGCCATAATATTAACATTTTTCCCACTCCACATAAATCTGACTTCTAATTATTTTTCATATCAACATTACCAAGACGCATCTAATTCAACCTGTTGTTATAATGTCGGTAACCCACAAGCTAATTACGATCCCAAAAATAGACACATGTAGACATATCTGGTATGTTTCACAACTCTTCCCCCATATTATATCTTCATGTGATTTTATATAAGCGTTGAGAACCGGTGGCCTTTTGTGCCTCTTGATTAGTGTCCACTGCAGGAGCCCAGACTGATCAGACCGACACACGGCCATTATAGAGGCTCCAGTGACATAGTGGAAAAGGTTTAATAAGGGTCTGCATTGGGCATATGCTCACTTCAAACCTCATGTAAACATATATACAAAAACTATTATAAAAGTGTTATTATATTTACCTTTATATATATATATATATATATATATATATCCCTTCATTTCCTGAGTTAATATGTATTCAAAATGTGTAATGATTGTGAATTTAATGGAGATCTCACACACAAGACCACAAGGTTAAGTGGTACTATTTGTCAGTGCTGTCTTATGCATTATACAATATTTATTTATTTATTTGAGCATCATTTTCCTTACATTACTGAGGCGCTCAAAAGGAGTAGGTAGAATTTCAAAATGATTATACTTTCCTACTCCCTATTCCAGGATTAAGTAGTTAGCTGCTATGCGTTCTATGTCTGCAGAATTTAAATATAATTTAGAATATAGAAATATTTGTACAGCAATACAAGAATATCATATAGTAACTGATTCACAAAAGCACATAACAGAAATATAAGCCAATAAGAAAAAACAAGATACTAATAAATAGATACTAGATCTTCAGTTCTGTAACCTAAGGCACTGTCTTATAATGTTAAAATGCTTTATTCTTTAAGACATGTGAATGATCCACACTAAATCCCCAAATTAAAAATGAATAAATAAAATTCATAAACTGATAATGAAAGATATATTATCCATGTGCCCAACAGTGCCATATTTAGGAGAGCTTCACTATTATTGTTAAAACTGTGCCTAAATATAAATAATTTTGCCATTTTTTTCACCCAGTTTTTATCCCTTTGGTCTAAAATCAAATCTAGTTTTAAATACAGACATTGCCAACCACATGGCGCCATTTCTGAAGTTTATACCTGCAAGGATACTGGAAAACATACATGTATAACCCTAAAATCAAACCTGTTCTTTACAGCCCCAGAATACCCTGCTCTTAATCCCCTCGCCACACTCCTAGTCACGCGTGGGCTTATTGCGAACACTTGTTTTAGAAAGCCCTCCACTCTATACACGCACTTAGCATTAGCATTAGCATATGTGTAGCACTGCATCGTCTGGTCGCCAGGGAAACCTTTGAGAGCAGGAAGCGGGAAACGGCCGTACCGCACTTACGTGTGTTTGCCGTGTCCCTCCGCCAGGGGAACCAGATCCTGAGCGGGCTCTCCCTGGACGAGTACAAGGCCACTCTGAAGATGATCGAGAGGGCTATTCTGGCCACCGACCTGGCGCTCTACATGAAGTGAGTACATGTCAGGGCCAGATGGAGTCACGCGCCGTAAGAGGACATCATTTAGTCACAACACATAATAATGATGATGACTTTTATATGGTACTTTGAAAAACTATAAATGAAGATTAGTTACAAAGAAAGTAGTGCGGATTTAAAATTACACATGAAATTAAAATATATATTGTACAAATTGTATCGATATAGGTAATTTTGTTTTCTGATCCTGAGATCCAAATGGATTCCCTTGGACAACAGGGACATTAACAACATGCCACAATCTATTATAGCCCTCCACCTCAGTTACATTACTAGCAGCTTTCAGTTATTAATAGGTCTTAAAGCTACCATCTGTAAGTTTATTTGAATTTTTTCACCAGTAGATGTGAAACCTGTTCCCCCTCCCCCTCTTCTTACCTGGCCTTTGTTGAGGCTCACCTGCTCTCTATCATCTAGTGGTGAAGTGTGTCAATACAACATGGGAGGGTCGACTAATGTAATAATGATTGGTAGCAGCTTTTTAGGAAATTTAAAAAAAAAAATACAGATTTTTGTTTTAAACAGTGTCTGCTCCATCACATTTTTGTTAAAGCTGCACTGTATAACTTTTCTGGGGAACCCCTATGGAGAAGGTATTGCTTGTCCTGGAATGTTCCGTAATTGGAATTGAATATATCTATCATGGGTGTGTTCATTGCACAACAAAACAAAAAAAACATGCATTCTTACTGTGAGCAGTGTCACTTCTCCACAGATTTGACCTGTAACATGGCCTAGAGGCGCAGGTTTCTCTATGTAGATAAATAAGTTTAATGTCATTCTGTAGAACATTCTTGGAAAAGAAATAACATCTCCATGGAGACAAACAGGTAGTGGACCCATCAGAAAAGTTACACAATGCACCTGTAAAACATGGCCCTATCTTTTCTTTACAGGAGACGAGGGGAGTTTTTCGAGCTGACCAAGAACAGTCAGTTTGTGTGGGAGGACGAGCAGCACCGCGAGCTGCTCAGGTACGCCCCCTTCAGTCTGCCTCTGTCACAGCACAGAGGACATTGTATTGAGTGTCAGTGGAGCTGTGGAGCCTTTTAAAGCCTGTGTTATGTTGTGTGTGTGCAGGTCGATGCTGATGACAGCGTGTGACATCTCAGCCATCACCAAGCCCTGGCCTGTGCAGAAACGGGTAAACACCACGGGGGGATTTGCTCTGTACTCATATAACCTGTTGAAGGAACTGTATGTAAGATTTAGATTTAAAATTCCAAAAGCAAGACCAATCTGTGTCTCCAGGTACAAGGTAAACATGTTCAAATCTAATATATCTGATAACAATTGTTATGTTGATTTATTCTTAATTATAAAAAACAGTTTCCAAAGTGATCGTAAAAAGACAACAACAAATATGTATAATTGCTCAAATTTGACCATACTAGTCCCAAAACAATAAACCAGTAATTAACCAGTGCTAGTGCAGCCTCTGCAGCTCGGTGAGGTGAATTTGGAGGTTCTGAGCTTTCACATGTCCATATACTGAGGATGAGGAAAACTTGTGTGTCCTCTATTTGCAGTTTAAGGCTCTTTTTTTTTTAACTATAAAAGCACAGGCTACAAACAGTTCCTTTAAAAGAAAGAAAAATGTGGGTGTTGTTAAGAGCTAGTGCCACAAGAAATTGATTTTTTGGTAACATTTTATAATAACTACATTTTCAAAAAAATCATAAGAATGAGATTCAGGTCTAATAACAAATAAATGAATACACTAACATGAACTCCTAAGCCTACCCCTTAATGTATAGTTATTTTAAAGTATCAGTTTTGTACTTATTAACACTTATTCATGTACAAAAATGCCCTAACATCACACAAATGAGAAGTAAAAAGGACTTTGTTAATAGGGATGTAAATGTCGAATTAGCAGCAGATTGTTTGCAGAATAATAATAAGGGACAAAATAAATGCAATTAAAATCAAATTAACCAGTTACATGTATGCAAATTAGCAGCCAGCTACCAAAATATTGATTGAATAGTTGATTGCTTGTTAGCTTTTGTAGCACTTGTTTATATTTCCTCATTACTCATGCTGTTGTGCCAAAATTGTTCCTTTACTCTTGACCGTCCCACGTGATGTTCGTTAGCCTCATTAGTAATGCTGTCCTGGCTCCTTAATGAAGCCAGCTGTGACCTTGTCCTCAGATAACACTAGAAACAACAGTAAACAACCCTGCAATTCAGGTTAACAGTGTTCCTCATGGTAGATGCTTGTCTCCATGGAGCTGTTATTGCATTGCCCTGAAGGTTCCACTGAATGGCATTAAACTCATTTATTTCATTTTACTGCTCAAAAATACCTTAAAAAACATGCATTATTACCGTGAGCGGTGTCGCCCCTCCGCAGATCTGACCTGTAACTTGGCCAGGTAGCGCCACCTGCTTGCCTCCACGGATAAGTTTAATGCCGTACTTATTCTGCCTTGCCTAGAATGTTCCACCATATGGCATTAATAACTCCATGGAGAAATGTAGTTACACAGTGCACCTTTAAATGTGAATACGTGTAATTATTATATTATGTAATTGCTAAAGTCTGGTAGTATAAAAAAATATTGTCAACCTATTCTTCCAACTCAACAACTGTGTTTAAATCAGTGCTTTATTTTTTATTTTATTTTATTTTTTTTTAATTAAAGGAACTGTATGTAAGATTTTAAGTTCCATAAACACGAATTATCAGTGTCCACAGCAACGAGGTAAACATGTTCAAATCAAGTATAACTTTTACTGATAATTGTTTGTAATTGTAATGCTGATTTTTTCTTAATACTAAAAAAAAAAAAATGACATGATGGCTGAGTTGTTTATGTTATAATTTGATTGTCCAAAGCAGAATGAGCCTCACATGAGTCTCTCGTTTGGGTTACCTGTTGGTTTAAACCTTAAATGGCAACTCAGGTTCAGTTGTGATTGTAGTACCTTTTTTAAAACAATAACAGTGCAGGCTACATACAGTTCCTTTAACTAAAACTGTACAAATGTGCGTTGCATTGAAGTAGCTTTGACTGAAGTAGCTATTCTGATTCAAATCAACATGGAGCATTCCCACATGTTGATAAATGATATAAATCCTACTCCATCAGATACATTTGTAGTGACTTAGTTGTGTGTGATGCTGGTGCAGATTGCTGAGCTGGTGGCCACAGAGTTCTTTGAGCAGGGCGATAAGGAGAGAGAGGAGCTGAAGATCGAGCCCAGCGTAAGTGTCCCGTCTCTTTGTACTTTATCTGACTGAGTAACACGCTTTGAACCACAAGGATATCAGGCCTATAAAATGTAATGTCGACTTGAAATGACTTCTCTGTGTTTTAGGACCTTATGAATCGTGAGAAGAGAGACAAAATTCCCAGCATGCAGGTGTCTTTTATTGATGCCATCTGCACTCAGTTATATGAGGTAATTCTACACAGCATTAGCTTCACTTTTAGTGTTCAGGTATCAAAATTCAAAATATGGGATTTGTTTTGGGAATGTTTTTGCATGTGACCATTGTAGCCACCACCAACTCTTGAGTCTTATATCACACTGGTACATACATAAACACACAAACATACACTTGATATGGGAATTTGAAAAAACAAAGTTAAAATCTGTATCCACTTAAAGGTACATTAAGTAACTGGTAAAGGCTTCGCCACCTGCCTGTGTCCGTGGTTACGTTGATGTTTATCCTTGAAAGTTCTACAGTATGGCTTTAAACTTAACTATTTCCATGGAGACAAACAGGTGACGCCAGCAGGCCAATTTACAGGTGACTTCTATGAGGAGGCGAGCCCACTCAATGTAAGAATGCATGTGTTCCAAGGGATGTGTGAGCAATAAAAAGGCCTTTATTGAAATAAAGGCTAAATGCATATGCTTAATGTCATGCTGTGGAACATCCCAGGGAAAGCATCTCCATGGAAACAAGCAGGTAGCAAATCCTCCACCAAAAAGTAACATAGAAGCCACAAACTCGATTGTTAAAACCCATGTATTAATCCAAACTTACTGCAGTGAAATATACATGTGTAGTAATAATATCTGTAGAATATTGCTAACTGCACATGTTTGTGTCCCTGTCCCAGACATTGGTGGGCATGTCGGAGCACTGCAGCCCCCTGCTGGAGGGCTGCCAGAGGAACAGGCAGCACTGGAAGCATTTAGCGGAGGAGTGCGAGAAGGGCCTGGTGAACGGGCTGGTGTGAGGCGCCGCACCCACAAGTTCACGGTTTCATCTGAATGAATGTCAGGAGGGCAGCATGGTGTGTGGAACAACTGGCCTCTACCATCACAAGTCACTGCTATTTGTCATGATGTCTTTGCTGTACTTCATCTGGCAACGGTTTGGTGGTAGGAACATTTCTCTACTAATCTGTTTGGTGTATCAGTTTCACATCAGTTTGTGTGTGTGAAACTGTTTGGTGTATCAGTTTCTCTGTGAATGTGCCAGTGTCAGAGGTGGCTAGTACTGATTTAATCTGAAGTTAATGTAATTAGAAGGTCAAGACAAGACAATGCACAAAAGATGGTATTTAAAGTACTCAGAAAAGTACAATTCCTTTAAAAAGTCAGTCAAGTAAATGTAATTACTTGAGTAAATTGTACTTTTCTAGCAGTATACTTTTACTCCTACTTGAGTAATATTTTCAAGTAACAGTACTCTTACTTGAGTAAAAGTTTTCATTCCTCTTCCCAGTCCCAGTGAGTCTACAAATGACAAAAGCTTTATGATGATAATATGAAATGATTTGAACATTTGTGTTTCACCATTTTTTGTTTTGTCCTTCAAATTACATTAACTTTAAATTATAAACCAGATGTTACTCTTTACGTTACACTTACTTATTTTTTTACTTTCTTGGACCGCTACTTTGTACTTCTACTTGAGTAATATTATTTTTGAAGTAACATTACTTACTTGAGTACAATTACACTACAACTACACACTTCTAGCCTGTGTGAATGGTGGCAGTAGAGGAGACAATTGGCACAGAAAAGCAGCCACACCTGTCAGTCTGCCCCGGGGCAGCTGTGGCTATGGAAGTCATTTACCATTAATGAGGGGTGAATAATAATGTTGTAAAATTGTTTAAATCCAGTACATCTGAATTGATTTGAGTTGTGATTTGAACCGAAGCTCCGGTGTTTGTTCCCCACACCATGCTCACATCTTCAGCTCCGTCTCCATGGTCACTTTTGTTTGTACAACTGTCACTTTTTCAGAGACAATAACCAAGTCAGCACTAAGCTATATTTATTATCAGAGCGATGTTTTATTTTTGCACCGAGTGGCTTTATCGTAAGCTTTCTCACACAGGAAGTGATGTCAGCAGCGCCATATTTACTCTATACCTTTCACACTAACAGCTTCATGTCACAGCGCACACTACTGGGGTGGAGTCTTTTGTACCATGTTCACTCATTGTCTTGACTATTGCATATTTATTTGGTTTGATATATTTATTATTAGTTTGTATCTTCTCTTGTGGAGAGCACACAGTTCCCTCTGTATTTAAAGGTGAAGAAACGTTGAACAACTCTTGAAATGTACTGTACGTTTTTGCCATGTAAAAGAGCCAAAGACTAGGCCTGTGCTTTCACTAATGGGTCTAGCTTTTTCCACTGCCTTGTTGTGATAAAAAGGACCAATATATTCAATTAAAGAAGGAATTTGAACATTTGTCCCTGATAGTTTTTAATCTATATTTAAGTTTGCTTACAAGAAAAAAGACATATTGAAATACTGAAATCTATCTTTTGTATTGGCCCTGTTTACCTTTCAGGACAGTGTCGCACCAGTGTCACCTCTGCATCTCCAAACTCCAGCTCACATACAGTGCAGTTTACACTATAGATTTAAATATCCAATAGTGCATCAAGTAAGTGCAATTTGACCTGATCTTACCAGCCGTACGTTTATGGAGAACTCAGTGAACCACTTCTAATCTGAAGAGTATTGTAAAGTAACTGTGTTTGTTGTATGGACACGACTGTGGTGGCCAAGAATGTTTGAATATACTGAGGATGTCAAAAATGATAGATTTACAGAAACACTATATTTAGACAGCGGATAGTGTGGTTAGACTACTGCAGTACTTAATAGTTATAGTTTTTATCTTTTTGTACTTCTGTAATGACTATAATCCCACATTTTTACCTGAACCCTTCTATGACAGTATATTTTGAATGTCATTAACGCTTTAGATGTGTGTGCTTTCATTTTCTACGACATATACAGGGCATTACTATAGTGACTTTAAGCACATTCAGTACTATACATAGTTACATGTATATGGGTAGTAAGATAGAGGCGGCCCTGTCAGGTCATGTGACCACTCTATGGGGGATCCACTGTAGAACACTGTGAGCTCATTAAAGATGTACTTATTTTACTGCTGTCAAGTGTCTTTCTATTGGCTCATCAGTGACTATGTTTACATACACATCAAAATCTGATCATTATTTCTGGAGTTAAAATGTGGATTTCTTCATGATTGTGAGGTTTTGACAGTTTTTGATAACACATTATGAGGTTTTGACCAGGACAAATTATGCAAAGAAAGACAAACTAATCCAAGATGAAAATGTGAAAGACTGAGTTAAAATAAATTTGCCTTCCAAATACAAGTTATTAAAATATGCTAATTAACTGGCACATGTCACCAGCTGTTTTTGATGATCACATTTAAACACACACCAAAATATCTGGTTATCTGATTATTCTAGAGATCCAATTTACCCGAAGACGTACCCATAAATAAACAGTATACAAGAGGTGCTGCACTGCCATCTAGTGGTAAAATGTATGAATAACTTCTACATGTTTTTCGATAGTATTCCTTTATTTATTTGGTCTTTTTAAAACGTTAAACATACAAAAAACTTTTTTTAAAACAGGCTGACAGAGACAAAACTAAACAAGAGACAGAACTATTTACAGTAGAGCAGATCAGGTAACTGGTACAAAGAGGGGCAGAGAGGATCACATCGAGTCGGTGCGCTTGTAGGCCACCATGCTGTTGACCTTGTGGATGGATGTGGTGAAGGAGCGCAGACGCACCTCCTCCGATTGGCTGATGATCTGAGGGCCAGACTCCTCCCACTTTTCAGGGACCACTAGATCTTTGTCAGTGTAAACCAGCAGGTCAAAGGCACCTGGAGGACACATGAGTAATAGAAAAGGTAAGGGAGACTGCCAGCCACACAGAAAGCACTTCTAATCAAATTGACAAATCTTTTCACCTTGGGAAATAGGAATATGCAAATCTGATGATCTGGTAATAGAAGTATTAAAGGTGCACTGTGTAACATTTCTGGTAAAGGGCCAGCCGCCGTCTGGTCTCCATGGTTACGTTAATGTTTTACTTTGAATGTTCCACAGTATGTCATTATACTTTTAATATACTAGCAAGTGGCACCCCCAAGTCCAGTTTACAGGATAGATCTGTGGAGAGGCGACCCCACTCACAGAACAAATGCATGTTTTTCAATCTTTTTTTAATCTTGGATTTAATTAATGGCAATTTTAATGCCAGACTGTGGAACATTCCAAACTAAGCAATAATATTACCATGGAGACAAGCAAGTTACAGATCTGCTTGTCTCCATAGAGTTTAATGCAATGACATATTTCAATACAATAACACCATAGAGAAGTTCAATTGAATATTTGCTGCACCAAAATGGAGCAAAGGATCATGGTTATTGTAGTTCTTATCCACTTTTTGACAGCATTTGGCACAAACCAATTAATGCACTTTTCACCCACCAGCATATTTGCAAATAAAGTTTAGTCGTACCCCTCTCCTATTCATGAAAAATACTAGCTTTAAGATACCTATATAACGAGCATATAACTCACATGGAGTCTCCAGAAGCGGCAGGAAGGTGACTGTGGCTGTGATCTGCCTGATGACGGAGCGGATCTCGTCCTGAATGGTTTTGATGGACTTCTCTCTGGGGGCACTGCACAGTGTGACAAAAAAATGACATGAGGAATCAAGTTGAACATTTGGTAAGACAATCAGATATATGATTATTACTAAGGAGGAGCGGGGCGTCTGACCTGCTCTGCTTAGCTGACTTGTCACACTCAATGTCAAACTGCCACCTCTCCAGGACATCGTTGGTCTCCAGACACGTGATGACCAGGACCAGCCTCTGCACGGTGCACTCAAACAGCCACTCTGCAACATATACAACAGGTTAGCAAAGCAATCAAATGTTATCAAGGCCACAGTTTGCAGAGGATGAGTGGGGTTTATGCAAAAAGCAACTCAAACATAATGAAGTATTCACTCATTTGGATGACACAAGTATCTTATATTTTCAAATGAAACACATTTATAGGCTTCGATTACAGGTGTTTTTATTGCCAAAACCTTGTATCATTATTGAGAGAAGGGTCTCTCCACAGATCTGACCTGTAACATGGCCTTGTGGTGTCACCACACCACGAGGATATATATCTATATATCTATATAATCTATATATATAATATCTATGAATGATATATGAGTGATATATCAATGATGCAGCAATAATATCTCCATGCCATGGACAATCAGGTGGCACAGTTCACTTGGGGCCGCCTTGGCACAGAACAGCTCCTGCAGCCGGGGAGCGTTTCCATTACAAACAACCTAGGCCACTTTTGGGCTTGACATGCAGCACAGGACAGCTATAAAAACACCGGACCATCAACACAGATCAACAGTGGCAGAACAATGAGCTTGTGGGGGTTGGGACAGGATACGCCTCCATGCAGTCACTGGAGGACCAGCAGTGCTCCAGCAGTGGCACATGGGCTCATCATTAAGATGGCAAATAACAGATAAAAACATAAAAAATAATTCCTCACCAGACGCTGACTTGATCTTGTGATATACTGCCATATTTCCAGTGATGGCAACTTATATGTTGAGCTGATGTGCTTCGCAAAACAGGCATAGCCATCTGTCTCCTGTTTATCGATGCATGGAAACACAACTCGGCTGGAGGGAGCCGCAGCACTACCTTGCACCCGGTCCTCCAATGACTGCTCAAGGCGTGACTAGCACCGCCCCCCCCGCAAGCCAGTCCCAGGTCTCAAGTGTTCCAGACCCCTTTGGAAGGTGCCTCCAGCGCTTTGGAAGGTACGCTTCAACCCCTAAAAGGGGGCGGTACAAATTGCTTCATGCAGTGACCCCGTACCGGCCCTATGGAAACAAGGCTATAGCGCACCTTTAATTTCAATTTGTAATATACTTGTACTTGTACTTGTAAATACATTTCAGTAATTTTGGAAGAAAACTGGATAGAACAAGACACAATTTGGATTTTACAGTAATTTTCAGTAATTCAGTTTTTTTTCCTTCTTCAAAACAATTTTATATTTTGGACAGCCTATGCTTGCGGTACCTTTGAGCTGAGAGACCACGTCAGTGAGGTAGTTCTTGAGTTTGGGGTCGGTGGTGAGCTGTAGACTCATGTCATAGTGCGTGACTCTGCCAAACGTCTCCGGGGGGTAGATTCCACGCTGGTACAGGATGCTGTTGATGCCAAAAGCTAAGCAGAAAGATACGATATTTACCCATTTGTTAGGAAAGCAAGACATATTAATAATCCTCAATGCAAAAATATATTATTTATATATATGTAACTCATTATTCTTTGTGCACATGACGAGTGAAATAACTAGCCAAGCAATAACTAGTCATACGTCTACATTAGAGGTGGGATATATATAAGATATTAATCATTTTGCAATATTAGAAATTGCAGGGTAGCTGGCATATACCATATATATATTAAAAATGACAGCAAAAAAAAAAAAAAAAAAATAGAAAATAAAATCAACAGAAAGGTCTAGTTAAGTGTAGTCTTCCAAAGAAGGGTATAAAGTGATATTTCTCCTCCTTTTGTTTATTAGCCATCATATTGAGCAGAGAGATATAAATGAAACTATATTATTTTATTAATTTGCTTTTATAAGAAATTGTTGTTGTGCCTTTAAAATTACCTCCTTGGGCCCTGTTTCAAGAAGCAGATTTAGTCCAAACCTTAACCTACACCCTGAGTCAGTCACCATGGCAACTCACTGTGACCATAACCTGGTCCAGAGCAGGTTTTATTCCTCTAATCCTGACTTCAACCAGAGTCTGCTCCTGAACGTGACCTCTGATTGGTCAGTCTCACATGGACCAGGTGCTCTTAATAAGGCTGGACAAGACTTTAATGATTAAACTTGCATTCATTTACAAATATTTATTCATATCATTATCAAATTTTTCCATCCCCTTCTGCACTCAAGTGTGTGTGGAGGAAGTGCAAATCTTTATATTCATGGATCATACTTTAAGCAATTTGATCTGTGTACACTTTTAATGTGTAAAACTGCTCAATGAGCTAGACAGCACTTAACCTCATTAGTTAAAATTCTAATTGTCAAAATGTATTTTAAAATCTGAAATCAAATATTAAAATTGTAATGTTAAACTTTGATGCTTTTTTATGCACGTGGGCTGCAAAATTCAGTAGACCTTTTGAGTAATCTTATTTGTATCTTCATACTGCAATAGCATGAATTAAACAATGGGCTCTTTTTCTGGGATCCACTGACGGAATCATGTGTCCTCTGCTAAACTCTGAGTTTTCTAACTTTACTCCAAACCTGTTTAGTGACCCAGAAAACTCTGAGATGTCTGTCTCAGGGTAGATTAACCCAGAGTTTATTGAACCTTCTTGTGAAACAGGGCCTTGGTGTAACGAAGCAGCTGATCATTTACTCCAGTGACCACAGTTAAATAATCCACCTTATATAAGAAACACGTTCTGATACATTTTTAAGATGATTACTTTGTTAAATGATGTACTGCTCCTATTTCAATGATCTCACGTATATTGTACATCTATCTAACAGTGGTTTATTTAGAAACAGGAGTCACACTCATTGGTTTCTTTCCTGTCCTGCCATGACTCATTGGCCACAGGGGCCTTTATACTGTTTGCGCTTTCCGCTCGTCCAAAAAGTCCAACAAAATCCGGATTTACTCACAAAAAAACTCGGCCACCAGCTCCGCGCTCCCCTTCAGAGTGATGCCTTTCAACGTGCTCGTCATTTTCACCACAATCTCTGTTGTTTTACAACCAGTGAAGCTTTGTTGTAGTTTTGTCTACTTTCCACTACCCGCCGACCAGTTTGAAATTCGTCACTCCTGCGCATGCGCCGAGGACTGACGGTGTCGCATGTGTGATGACGTTTCAGGGTGGGTGTGGGGTTCGGGTTTGAACACAAGAGGGCAGTATTTCCCAATTTTTTATTTATTTATTTATCCACGACATATTTATTTTAGGATTTTATTGATTACTTAAGGGTGCGATGTGTAGCTTTCTTTATTACGGGAAATTATTGCGTTTGCCTTGAATGTTCTACAGTATGGCATTAAACTATCTCCATGGAGACAAGCAGGCAATACCACTAGGCCAAGTTCTGGTAGTCAGATCTGTGGAGAAGAGATCTGTTTGTCGAGGTGTAGCCTATTTTTTAGAATTAATAAATGGCAGCTACATTTCAAGATATACAGTGGAACATTCCAGGCAATGTAATTACATCTCCATGGAGACAAGCAGGTGGCAGACCATTATTATTATTACACAGAATATTACAATTGTACCATGTAAATGGCCTTATTGTTTCCTGTATCATCCCACAACCTCCCCAGACTGGACTTAAACACTATAACAACACATTACAGTGGCCACATTACAACCCCATTATGATATACTGTATTCTAATGAAGTGTTTGCTATCCACAGCCCACATTACCCTTTAAGTCATTGTTTTGCAACTTGTTTTTGACTGTTCCACATGACGTTTTATGTGTTTACAAAAATAGCCGGTGTGACCTCAGTGAGCAGTGAGCATTATTGTAAACAGCAGATTGAGGCCCTGAGGCTGTAAAACCTGCTGAGTGGAGCTCATAAAGACACTTAAGGCCTTCCTCTAACAGTCTCTAGTGTGGGCTTTACATGTAACACTGCTCATTAGCACTGGGCATGTGGACATATAGTACAAGTGTAAACACATTGATAATGGCTGAAGTCCTATTTTATACTAAACTGGCCTTAGGGAAGGGGATTTTCCAGTGGAATCTGCTGTCAAGATGGCAGTCATTTTGATCAAATCTTGTTTCATCTCTGACACGTTGGATAAAAGGTCTGGCTCTCACATCAGCTCTGATTTCAGCAGTGTCTCTTCAAGGAACTAAAGAGGAAGTAAAAATTCAAATGAAAGGACAGACAAATGGAGAAATGGATCAGGATAAGATCTGTGACTTTTTTGCTTTTACCAGAAGTTGTGTTATGTTTTATTTGCACATATTGATTCATTCTATATTTACTGCAAAAGAAAATTGAAAGTTTTTAGGAGTGAGTAGGTTTTGCCATTCATCCAAGTAACTTCTTCGGTTCTGACAGCTCTGTAAGTCTCTGCCTTATATCTGTCTGAAAGTAGGAGCTAACTGCACTAAAACTATCACACCCGTGTTGTTTACAGTAACCTGTGCAAAACCAAAATAAAGAAAACAACAGAGATAGCAGTATGCAATAGGTGTTCGATCAGCCACATTAGGGGCTTGAACAATCATGCAAAATATGACTTAGGTGAGTTCACACATGGGGCAGTCCTCCCTTCAGACAGATACAAGGCAGTGACTTACCAGTGTCCTGTCAGAACTGATGAAGCCACTTAGATGAGTGGCAAAATTTATACTTAAACTTTTGTGATGGAACCTACCTGGGAAATTAGTCGTAGTGTAAAGTCCAACTATGTAACATTTCTACCCGCCTGGGTAATCCAGAATGATATCTGTCTGTATTGTTTATACAGATGGATATCAATCTGGTTACCACGCCCTCTGTTTCTTGAGCCAGAACCAAACATGATCATCCAATTAGATTTGTTTATTTCAGTGACACATGTGAAACAAAGGAGCTCATTGGTCATTTATCATTTACAAATAAAATAAAAGTTATCTCACAGACTGACAGAGTTTAGTGCTTCGCTCATTGATGTATTTTAGCCCCTGTGATACTTTTTTCCGGACCATGCATGTTCCTGATTGGCTAATCCACCTGTCAATCATGCCCATCTGAAAACAAGGAGATTCACCGGTGACCAGACTCACATCTTCATAAAGTATTGAAGAAGTGTGTAATCTGGATCCCAGGCAACCCACCTCTTGATCAAGTTACGAGTCTGGTCTGTGGAGAGGCAAACCTGCCCAATAAAAACATGTGTACATACAATAAATGCTTTTATTTTTGTCTATATTTATTGGCTGAAATGTTACGCAGTGGAGCTTTAAACTGACAGAACAACGCATAGTACTGACCTTATTCTCCCCACCCACTTTTGCTGTAAATGCGACTAAACTGCACATTCTTTTGGTGCCACTTCCAGTTAAGTGTAAAATGTTTTGTTGCTAAAATATGATATATATATAAAGTAGGTTCAACTGTGTAAAAGGTTCAGTGTTTATGTGCCCCAACAAGTCAGCACTGCAACGATTCTCTGAGAGGCTTTAAAACGGCTCTGTAGTCCTTATAGAACTTATTTGCTTTGAAGATTGGCAGCTCCATGCAAAATAATACAACCCGAATGACAATGGCGCCACCCACGCCAGCTTCCAGAACAAGGCGAATAGAACCATTGTTATATCTTATTAAGTGACGTAGTTCATTTGCCTCATTTCATGCTCTCATAGATACTGAAATCTGTTTCTTGGCCAGGCTCATTTATTGCATTGACACCAGTTGCAGTAACATCATGACATCATTACTGTAGCAGAAGCCAAGCTGTGAGACTCCACATAGTCTCTGACAGATGGAGCAGACCCCTGACTCATTCATGTTATTCATGCTCAGAGGAAGTGGAATTTCCCCAGAAAGAGGATTCCCTCATCAGCTGTCAACAGACAGACCTCCCAAATCTAACCCTAAACATCAAATACAAAATCAAGCATTAGGCAACAATACTCTGGATGATTTCTCTTTTGATTTCATTTGGGGATTCACTTTTCAATATTCATGTGGTTTTAATTCCAATGCTATACTGACTGAGAACAGTGTTGGGAAGAATACTTTGAAAACTTATTTACTGTAGTTATACAGCACCTCAACTGAAATGTATTTTGTAATGTTTTCTTGTTAGTCTTGTTGGTCCAGTACTGTATTCTGAATACTTACAATACTTTCACTTTTATGCTTGTTTCAATGCTTGTTCTGTATATATTTGTTAGTTCTGCAGTTTGAAGCCTAAATTGCATGTACAAGTACTGCAATGTATTTCTTACATTACATCTTAGGTAAAAATATTCTGAATACCATCAAATTAAGCAGTAACTGTACTAGAATACAAATACAAAAAAGTGTTCTGATTAGATATTTTCGAAACATGTACCATATTTTCCGGACTATAAGTCGCTCCGGAGCATAACATGCACTAGCGGAAAAATGCGTAATAATGAAGAAAAAAACATATATAAGCCGCACTGGACTATAAGTCGCATTTTTTGGGGAAATCTGAGTATAAGTCGCACCCCCAGCCAAAACTATGAAAAAAAGGTGCGACTTATAGTCCAGAAAATAAGGTACTTAGTTACTTCCCACCACTGAGAAAGTTCTATAGGGGCGACAGTAGCTCAGTTGGTAGAGTGTTTGTTCACTGAGCCAAAAGTTGGTGGTTTGAATCCCACTCTCAACATAAACATCATTGGTTGAGCAGTGAGATCCACTGACCCACAGGTTGGCGATGCGATTCCAACTCCCACAGATGAATGCAGTTGTTGTGTCCTTGGGCAAGACACTTAACCTACCTCGCCCCCAGTGTCTGCGTACACTGGTGTATGAATGTGTGAATGTGTGAACAGTTCCTTGATGTAAAGCGCTCTGAGTGCCTTGAAGGTGGAAAAGCATAAACCAAGTGAGTGTTCACAAGCTCACAACAACAGTCTGGTAGCTTACTTAGTTGGTGTTTCTCCCAAATGTGTCTTATAAAATGTTTTGAAATAGGTCAGTGCAGTGGAATAATCAAGTTTCCAGTGGACTTTCCTTTATTTGGTGCAGTTGCTGGTTACACATTATTTTAAGAACTAGGCAACCCCACTTCCCCTCTGACTACTCTTATTTAGGCTGCAAGGGATATTTATGGGTTTCAGCTTCCTGTTATATGCAACACTTTGAGGACTTTTTCCCATAGCCAAAATATAAATATCTTACTTCAAATGGTTATGGCAACAGTCCTAATAATTCATCATCAAATCAAATAAATCAAATATAAAGTATAGTAATAAAAAATGTAGTTTTTAATTTTGTAATCATTGCAATGTAATGTAAATTTTCTGGTGTTGGGGGTTTTATTGCTTTGCTTGGAATGTTCCACAGTATTACATTAAAGATCCTATATTACAAAAAAATCTCTTGTGAGCTTTAAGTCATGTAAGAATGTTGTTACCTCATCAAAAACATGCCTGGAGTTGTGTTTTGTTTCATTCACACACATCTGAGTAACACTTTATTATTAATCTGTCTATCTCCAAGCTGTAGTTTTCAAGTTAACAGCTACCTATTACCTTTTGTTTAGTAGAGATGGGCAATTCCAGGGCTGAAATTATCCAAATGATTGTAGTGAAGGTGTATGGAGTTTAAAAACACAGTGGAGCACATCCTGTATTACCACATGACATCACAAGGTGAAACAGAGTGTTTTCAATTTGAGAGAAGAACTCAGCCCAGATATGCAGGGTTTGTGTGTTAAACATGTGTGAATGAAACAAAACACAACTCCAGATAAGTTTATGACGAGGAAACAACATTATAACATATATGAGAAAATAGTCTAACAGGGGCCCTTTAAACATATCTATTTTTAACTTTTTTTCCACTTACAGGTGTTTTTATAGCAAAAAAAAATACCTTGGAAAAACATGCATTCTTGCTGTTTAGTTTGGGGTCACCTCTCCACAGATCTGACCTGTAACCTGGCCTGGTCGCCTCTTGTCTCAAAGGAAATGAATGCATTACAACCACACTGTGGAAACAATTTGTATTTTACTGTCATTAAAACATTACTAACATTAAAACACGCTAAACAGTAATAATCCCTGCTTCTTCTTCCAATACATTTACATTCTTAAAACAAAATAAAATAATGCCTTCAACTTTTAAATTAGTATGATAAATCTTTGCCATAACTTTCTCACCGTATCATGTTTTGATTGACGTAGACCCCCTGCTATGACGACAGGTGCCTCTTTACAGCCATGCCTTCTTCTCGAGCAGATCTTGTGTCAGTATCACATTCTACTACTATCTTTTTGACCAGCCGCTTCCACACTGTCTGTTCTGTCCCCACTCCTGCTCAAGAATATTTCACTTTTTGCTTAGTCCTGATTTAAATGAACTATTTTGGCCCCCACAGCCGACTTCATTCATGCCTTGTGCTCATATGTAGCCTATCTATAGAATTGGAATAGGCTAAGGGTGGGTACTTATGGAATCAAAGAGACATTTTACAAGTGTGTGGTAAAAGTGGTAGGTTTTATTAGGTTTACCAGAGGTGAGAGGTGAAATATTTACAGGCATGTGAAGATAGATACTTTTAGTTTTATATGGCAAGCACAGGGTCGGCTATAGCAAAGTATTCATTGGAAGTGGACTTGTGCTATGTATATGCAAGAAAAAAACTACTGTTGATGAAAAGGCATATTACTAGGGTTCAGTCTTGTGATGTTAAATTTCTTGCTTTATATAGAGTGCTATTGAAATATCTGTAATACTACATTTGGTGATACAGTATTAATATTATGAGCACATGTATAAATATATCACCATGACTTTTGGTTTATTCTACAAAATGATTCTGTGACAGCACTACTATTTATGCATTTACTGGTTTGATGATTGAAATAGGTGTATTTCATATTAGGTTTGTGCAGGTTGTGGTTTAATGAAATACTGCATCTATTAAAAAAAACAAAAAAAACCTAAAACAACAGTGAAGAAATGCAATGTATATTGAATATTGCATATATCACAAAATTATGATATAACATTAAAACATGCATTACAGTAATAATTAGGTTCATTAGGTCTTCTATATTAATATATAATGCAGTGTATATTGAATACTGCATGTATCACAAAACTGTGATATTATCATATCATGTATCTCATCTTATCATTAGGGGCCCTGTGGTTCCCAGCCCTTCTTTACAGGCTTAGAATCTTTCATAAAAACCAAAAAAATCTGAAAGATATGGCAGTTGCTTATGTTCTCTCCATATATCAGCTATAACATTTTATCAAATTGAATTGTATTGTTTTGTATCGTATTTATCTACTTAATTATTTATTTATATTTCATTCATGCACTTTAGAATTGCTATTGTGGTCTCCTGACTTATTGAATATAAAAACAATCACCATAGAGTCCTGTCCCACCCCCCTGTCTGTCCCTGTTTACTGTTACACTGCAGGTGTATTTATGTTTACATGTCTGTGCTGAAGTAGTGTCTGGACTAACAAACATCGATCACATCCAGACTGCTCCATGTTAAATCTGAAAGTCCCTTCACCTCCTCGCTCATGTATGGTGAAAGAGAGCCAGTGTGTAGCCCACAACACAGACCACGCACACCAGCATACACACACACACACACGCACACACACACGCACACACACACACACACACACACACACACACACACACGTATAACCATCTGGGTCCACCTCTGGGATAAAAACAGCAGAGCCCAGAGTGTGCCTGGTTTGGTGGAGACTTCAGGACGTTATTATAAAGAGCATGGAAGTAATTGGCAGCGTCATATTTGCAGTTAGTTGAAAGATATTTTTGTTAGTAAACTGCCAGTCCCCATTGTTACCATGTTTAACCCATTAAAGCCCAAATATTTCTCGAATGCCATTTGTAGTACTTTGGCATAATCAACTATTATTTTTTTTAATGAAAATTATCAAAAAGTACATGAAAAAGTGAGTTGTGTGGTTGGTCACTGGTGGGATAATACCTTGTATTGTGAATTAAAGGTGGTCTAAGAGATTTTTTTGATCAATTTAATGTAAAAAAAAATACTCTCTATATTGACTTCAACTGAGTCCTTTCATTGAAATAGTGACACATTTATTTTTAATGACATTTTAACATTAAAAAAGTATTGTTTTCAGTTCAACAGATTTTGGAATTTATATAATACAGTACAATTCAAGATGCTGCTCTCACTATGAAGGGCAGATGGGGTGTAATGATTTCTGAAAGAACATTGTTCTTCAGACTTGTCCCAGTAGCAACAAGATGACACTGGATGTTCTTCAGATGTGTTTCTATAGCAGCTAGAGAACTTTGTATGTCTCACAGCTTCTGCTACAGTAATGATGTCATGATGTTACTGCAACTGGTGTCAATGCAATAAATGAGCCTGGCCAAGAAACAGATTTCAGTATCAGTATTTAGTATGAGAGCATGAAATGAGGCAACCTTATTTTTTTCCTAAGTTATAGAGGACTTTGGATGTTCCTCAGACACTTGTCCCAATAGCAGGTAAAGAACCTTGGATGTTCTTTAGATTTCTCTCTAGGTTCTGGAGGACTTTGGTTGTTCCTCAGATTTGTCCCAAAAGCAGAAAGAGGACCTTTGTTTTGCTTCAGACTTGTCCATTGTACAGCTAAAGAACCTTGTATGTTCTTCAGACTTGTCCATTGTACAGCTAAAGAACCTTGTATGTTCTTCAGACTTGTCCATTGTACAGCTAAAGAACCTTGTATGTTCTTCAGACTTGTCCATTGTACAGCTAAAGAACCTTGTATGTTCTTCAGACTTGTCCTCTTTGCAGCTAAAGAACCTTGTATGTTCTTCAGACTTGTTTCTATAGCAGCTAGAGAATTTTGGATGTTCTTCAGACTTGTTTCTATAGCAGCTAGAGAATTTTGGATGTTCTTCAGACTTGTTTATATAGCAGCTAGAGAACCTTGTATGTTTCTCAGACTTGTCCCAAACACAGGTAGAGGACTGGATGCTCCTCAGACTTGTCTCTCATCCGGATACATTATCTTGGATGTTCTTCTGACATGTCCCTGTAACAGCTAGGTGACCTTAGCTTTCAGTAGATGACGGTAATGGAGAAGGAGTGGGGTAGTGGTGGACAGTACCAATATCCTCACCTGACTCCACCAGGTCAGTATGTTGTATGGAACAACCTGCTGGACATCCCCCCTCACAGTCTATGTCAGACCAATCAATAACAACGAGGAACCCAATTTCTAATTTTAGAATCATCTTCACACATGTTTTTGATGAGGGAACATGCTAGAAAGGCAAAAACAAATTTAAAAAAATTGTATAATACCCTCTCTTTAAGTAAATGGTTCTCATTATCAATAAAAGTGAGGATGCATAATGTTTAGGCCTGGTTGCTGTTAGGACTAGTTTTGTACAACATTGATTTGATATTGTGAATTAAAAATAAGACTATTTAAAAGATATGTTAAAGCTGTATTATGTAATGGTTTTGTTGTGGAGTCCATCACATGCTAGTTTCCATGGGCCTGGAATGGGGCTGTCATCGACTAAACACATTTTTGGTTGACTAAAGGTATGTTCTGCCGATCGTTAAGTCAGCTAAAAAGGGGCGTGGCAAAAGCTCTTAAAACAATTACATATCTCTGTCTTTTTCTATCTGACCCAAACTGCACTCACAGGACGACACCTAGGCGTTCATGCAAAAACAACTATTTACAACAGAAAAACTTGTAAATCATGAGTTTAATTTGCCTTTTTACATATAAATACCAAAAAAATAAAATCTTCAGCTAACTCACTAACTTCTCATTTGTTGTCCCATATAAATTCTCATAATCTAAATAAAATAATTAGTTGATTTATACAAATGTTGATTAGCTAAGAAGCCATCAACTGATTAATCGACCAAATGACTAAAGGACTACAGCCCAAGCCTGGAATGTTCCACAGTATGGCATTAAACTACCTTGACAAGTGTTTTTATTGATCATTTTCACTGTGAGCTGGGTAGTATCTCCACAGATCTGAACTGTAACTTTGACTGATGGTGCTACCTGCTTGTCCCCATGAAGACAGATAAGTTTAGTACCATACTGTGTAACATTCCAGGCAAAGCAATAACATCTCCATGGAGACAAGCAGGTGGCAGACCCTCCAGCAGAAAAGTTACAAAGTGCACCTTTAGAGAAGTCAAACAATGGCTGCTATAGTGAAGGCAACTTGAAGGCACAATATGGACTTCAAAAACACAGAGGAGATTGAAACAGCATTGATAAAGGAACAATAACATGTTATAAAGCCAAGAAAGTGAGTTTTACGATCACATTCATGTTATTTCTATCTAAAACTCCTACCTACATTCTGGTTTGGTTTCTTCAGTCAGCTGTGGAGACCTGAGCTGTCGGCTTTAGTCCAGTCCAGTACAACAGGGTCTCTGTCTGTGAGCTGTAGAGAGGAGGAGGAGGGGAGGAGGAGGTGAAAGAGGAGCACCCGAGGGACCCCGGCCTGTGGACAGTACTAACCTGTGCTGCTGGGAGACTCATTTACCTGATCAGCTGGTCTCCAAGAAGTGCAGTTTGAAGAATGCGAAAGAAAGACTTAAGTTACTTACTGAATATAGTACATTTCATTTCACTGTCAACAAATTGAAACCCTCAGAAGCAAAAACATTAAAAATTGAAATAACAGACTTTCCCGTCTCAACTTTATTTTTTAATACACATTTTCCTGATCATTTCAACACTCAAACTGCCTTCACTACAAAGCAGGTCTTGCTAAACGCTGCTATTGTTCTTAGCCTGGTTTAACTACTTCACTCCGGTTCAGACGCCTTCTTCTGGCAACACTTGGAAGAAAAAGTGAAAAACACAACTATTTCATTTCAAACAGATTGCAGCTTATGCATTTGAGCAGTCTAATTATTCACCGCGATGAGTTTATGAGCTCTTTTCACAACTTTCAGAGACCAGAGCAGAGTTTTCGCCATCACGGTAAGGCCAACAAATAGCATGCTAACAGCACACTTCCTGATTTTCGAAGGATAAAACGCTTTATAATTAGATTAGACAGCACACAGTGATCTCATAGGAGCTGCTTATGAAAAGGTTTTTATTCTGCACTTTTCTCCTTTAATGTTAATTTTATGATGATTATTTGTGATTATTTATGTTTTGATTTGTTGTATTGTGATTTTAATGTCTTTCTTATTCTGTAAAGCACTTTAAACTACTTAAATAAACTTGCCTTGCCTTATACAATATATTTGTTCAGGGGTAAATTTGGAACCATTAGAATTCCATACTTTCTGTACCATATTGATCTGCAGTTGTATTGAGAATTGTATGCCCACATAAATCAAATAATTTTATAATAATCTAAACTCATATATAAATAAGGATTAAGTAAGGTTATTTAAAAGTGAATATAACATCAGCACTGCTGATTAGCTGAAGTTTGTTCCATAGTATAAGCCATCCTATAGCAGAGACCCTTATGTTTGAAGCTAGCATGTTTAGACGGTAATTTGTGGTGCGTCGGTGGTCTGTGCTGGGACTTTATATTTGCACTGGTAAATATTGAGCTTGATTTAGAGGAGAGGGGAGCAGGGGGTTTGGGCAGCCCTGTGGTCAAAATGGAATGCAGAGACTAGAGGTGAGGAGGAGTGATTTTGAAAGTCAAATTATTAATGTATTTATGAATTGAACTAAGTAGCTACTAGAAATAAGTACGTTTTGGAGCGTTGGGACATCTGGAAGTGTATAATATTCCCAGGAAAAGTAAGTGCCCTTAATCTGCATTACATGGATTTTTAAAAGCTGAACATTCATGAAACCTTTTACTTTTACAGTCCCATCTCAACTGCGGTTCTAAAAGTAAATTTTCCATTACATCATTTTTCCCATGGACTTAAAAATCTAATGTCAACAGTTTATGGAAAAGTCTATGGTAAATAATGGGAATTTTACTTCTGGAATGGGCGGGACTGATGAGCTCCATAAAGAAGCTATGGAATGCCACCAGTATCACCAGGCACTTAATCAATGCTCACATGCCATTCAAACTGTACATAGGCAAGGTGCATGAAGTGTCTTGCCCAAGAACATAACAACAGTGTGTAGGAACTGAAGCTGAACTAAGACATATGTATTTATTGTTTTAATCATTTTAGTTTCAGAATTCAGTATTGACTTCTTTCAGCCAAACTCTTGTTAAACTGAGCGATGAAATTACCATGAATGAATATTATCATTTCAACAACTCCAATACAATACAATGTCAAAATGCTAGCATTGGGGACGTTGGCACACCCTTTGACCTCATGACCTTTCACACACAAGGTCACCCAAAAGCAGGTCATGAACGGTCTCCCATGTTATTTTGTGTCTTATAAACAGCTGGATGCACATGTGGATGATCTGAGGAAGAGGAGGAGGAGGAGGAAGAATGTTTGCGCATGCTGTGTTAAATGATCAACATGTGTCCAGGGGTTGACCTTTGACCCGCAGAAGGACCTAAATAGGAAGTGAGCAGAGATCATGAGTTCAAAGCGTGGAAACATATGGATACTAGTGTATGAGAACAGACCAGCGATAATTGTAGTAGCTTCACTTGTAACTTTTCTGATGCTTGTTTACATGGGGATGTTCTTGCTCTGCCTGGAATGTTTCACAGTATGGCATTATACTTGTTTATCTTCACAAAGACAAGTATGTCGCCAAGACAAGTTACAGGTCAGGTCTGCTGAGATGTTTTTCAGGTTATTTCTTAAACATGATAAACAATTTACTAACTGCAAGATAAGACATAAATTTAATCCCATACCATGGAACATTCCAGGGCAAAACAAAAACATCCTCATGGAGACTAGCAGGTGCTGCCCCCCCTACCTGAAAAAAAATTACATCTAGTGCATTTGTTATCAGCTTATTGTCATGGCAACCTTTGTGGCTTTGCTGTCCTGGAATGTTTTAGTATAGATCAGTGGTGGAAGGTAACAAGGTACCAATAGTAAAAAACTGTACATAAGTGGAATTTTTAGGTATCTGTAAGTTTCTTAAGTAAATTTTACAATGGATACTTTTTACTTTTACTTCACTTTTTACTTGAACTGGACTGGAAAGTAAAATTTGAGGGGTTATTTTTCATGGTAACATCTTGACTAACGTTTTCAAATTCAAGTTTCGGCTTTGAGACAAAAATAAATACACAAAATTAATAAGAAAATTTAAGAAATTGGTTCATGTGGCAACTCTTGACCAAAATGGGTATCATTTTTAATCAATATCACTATATTTAACACTTTAACAAATCAACAACACTTTTTACTCTTAAAGTACATTTTCAAACAGGTACTTAAATAATTTTACTTAAGTTGATTTTTTTCATGTGATACTTTTACTTGAGTAGGCTAACTTTTTACCTCTGTATCTGTACTTTTACTTAGAGTACTTCCACCACCACTGATATAGGTACTTACTTTATGGCGAACATGTCAGCATTTTCAAACTTTCAAACTGACCATTACATAACAAAAAAAATAAAAATAAAAATTCAGGATCTTGTGAAGACATTAGTAATTCCCTTACTCCTTGTTCGACCTGTTCTTACAACAATGCCTTGGTGGAGGTCTCTTGCTTCTTTTATTTATTACAAATGATAAAGTAACATGGAAATTTTACTGTCAATAATAGGCACCTCTTCTACCAACCACCTAAACAACATCTGTAGCCGAAGCCTCATTCAAACAGTACCATTCATTAGAGCTAGCTTAGCGGGAGTGACATGTGCTGACAGCTCGGAGCAGTGCTAGCAGCCCGAGCGCGACTGCCTGCTGCGCTAAACCAATGAGACACTGTTCAATGTGGGAATATAAGGTCTACTATAACACACAAACCGCTTCTAAAGAGAGAAGCTCAAAAAGAGGAGAGTCCAACCGCAGTGTGACGCTAATTTATTCTCTCAAATTAGCGGTCTGTGATGTGGTGTTGTTGCTAACTTTGTCCTGTGCTAAAATCATCAGAGGCCATCATATTCATGGGTTTCAGTTTCTTATTATATGTAACATTTTTAGAGGTTTTTTTCCAATTCAAAGATATAATATGTTGTTTTGAATTTATCGCTATGGCAACGGTCCTAATTCCTCATTATTCTGAAACTCATAGACCCATAGCATAGAGCTCCATAAGGTTATTGTTACCACCAGCAATTTCATATTTTACAGTGGGGGTCCTGGGTCAGTTGAATGGCTATTTTGGGGGTCCTGACCTGAAATGTTTGGGAACCATTAAACTTAGAGGCAGTAGTCGATGGATGGGTCAAATGCAGCAAGTATTATTAACCTCTATTGGTTTTGTTATTGTGAAGATGAAGGGGCATTGGCTCTACTCTGAGCTCCATTTGAGAAACTAAAATTCTCACTAGCTAATTACACTCTCTGACTTTTAAGAGTTTATAAGGTGAGGAAAAGTAAAGTAATCAATGAGAAGTCTGTTTTTGGTAAGAATTTTTTTTAAAAAGATAATTATTTGGTTAACTTGATGATCAAAACCGTTGTCAGGAAGTCAACCAACTGGCGACCATGGACTTTAATAATACAGCATATGAAGAATACATTTGCTTAAAGTTCTGCGAATAAATCATCCTTGTTTTTCCAAAGACCATCATGCATTGCCCTATGACCGCATTCCAAATATGGCAACTGCTTCAACCAATATATATCCCAAGCATCTCTGCCAATTCATGATATCACATACATACAAAAAGCCTACATTGTTTTACTACAGTGGGACAGGATAGTGTGCGGTTGGTGTGTGAAAACCAGACAGATGTTAGAGAAGGGGGCCCCGCTCAGAGAAAGGGGGGCTCTGGAGTGACGACAGGAAATGTCACTTCACCGCATTTGATCATCCCCACGTTCTCATCCCTTCTTCCTCTTGCATTCATTCACACACTTATCAAATAACCAAGTCAGATAATTCCCTAAAATCCCTCTCAAATCTGTTTCCAATCAAGATATGCCACAACATTCTCGAGATGGTGTGCAACAACTGCTGAAGTCCACCAAAAGGGGCTGTCAGATTGTCAGCCAACTCATAATAAAGCCTTATAGGAGATTTGGTTGTTAAATCCAAACTGTCCCTATTAGGAGAAGATTTTGTGTGGAGATTTCAGATCGTGTAAAGAACAGCTTTCATCATTTTGATTCCTCATGGCATGTACAAAACAGTCCAATTACTGTCTTAAACTTTCTCCAAAGGCAGCCAAGAAGCACACAGCTAATATGAACCTCATGCTGTGTGGACTAAATACGTTGTGGATCTTGCTAAAACATCTAAAACTATACCTGTAATATTCTGTAGATTTTCAAAACGTGTGAAATATCCATCCATCCATTTTCTTCCGCTTTATCCGGGGTCGGGTCACGGAGGCAGCAGTCTGAGCAGGGTGGCCCAAACTTCCCTCTCCACACGCACCTCATCCAGCTTTTCCGGGGGAATCCCGAGGCGTTCCCAGGCCAGCTGAGAGACATAGTCCCTGAGTTTTCTCCAGGGCCTCCTCCCAGTGGGACGTGCCCGGAACACCTCCCTTGGGAGGCGTCCAGGAGGCATCCGGAACAGATGCCCGAGCCACCTCAGCTGGCTCTTCCCAATGTGGAGGAGCAGCGGCCCTACTCCGAGCTTCTCCCGTGTGACTGAGCTCCTCGCCCTATCTCTAAGGGAGCACCCAGCCACCCTGCAGAGGAAACCTATTTCAGCCGCTTGTATCTGCGATCTTATCAGCCACCCTCAGAGGAAACCTATTTCAGCCGCTTGTATCTGCGATCTTATCCTTTTGGTCATTACCCAAAGCTCATGACCACAGGTGAAATATAATATAGGTTATATTATATTATAACCAAAAAGCTTATCTCTACAGACAAAAGAGGCTCTGCAACAGTTAAAGGTAAGGTTGGTAAGGTGTGTAATTTTTCCGATGAAGGGTCAGCCACTTGCTTGTTTGACTTACTGCATATTTATATTGCGGTAATAAAGCTGCTGTCATTTTATTTTATGGAAAAATATTACGTTGTGGAAACATACAAATACCTTATTTAAGTAAAAAATGTTAGACGATGTTATAAATATGAACAATAATCTGTTACTGACACCACACCCCTCTTTTAAGAGTAGTCTGCCAAGACAGCCTTTCTCTTCCAGAGCTCAGGGCTGTTCAGTGTAATCCCTCATTTGTCCAAGAGTGATCCCTGGTTAACCTGGATCACGCCAGATTGATATGTAGCACTCTGAATTGAGTTGAGTTCAGCTCTCGCTGAAGGCGATAGGGTGAAGTACGTCAATGTTGCAATGTTTGTTATGGTTTGCCTGGGCACTTCACCTTTGGCTTCCACACAAACATCAATGCTGCGCTGTGATTGGTCCACCAACCAGCAGGTGGGCCCTATCTCACCAGCAGGAGAATGCAAATATGAATTCTCGTTAGTTTGTGAACTCACAAATATGGTGAGAATCCATCTTACTGTGCAAGGTTAGTCCATGATAGATAAGGTTTCAAAATATGTACAATGTCTTAGTACAATGCTAGTGTCTTGCTGTCACCCCGTGATGTGGGAACAGATAAGAAATGGTCACATTTTTTTCACAAGACATACCATAACAGTCTATTTCAGTCGTTGTCAAACTGTTCACAGCAAAGAGAAAATTTATATTTTTGGCTTCTCCCATTCAGCTCCAATAGCAGCAGCCCCCCTCTCAATCCACACTTGCAACAACATCATGCGCCACTATGAAAATAAGCTCAGATGTTTCTAATGGATACCTCTAAATCAGCTACAGAATGTCCAGAACTTTGCAAAGATGAACTTTCAATATCAAATTAAATGGGTTTGGAATCCCTTTTCACAATTTCCTTCAAGTGTCAACTAATCACATATCACCTTGGATGGGCACGCTTTTATGAAATTCTTTCTCAGATGTTGGCTTTACTAATACTACTGCACACTTTTATAATATGTCCCTGTGTCTTTGTCTGGCCTTGAACTGATACTTTTGACTTCTCTGCTAGACCTATAATCCTGATGTCACCTGTCCACCCTCCATCTTAAATCATTACCATTGGATCGGTTGAAATTTATCACGCTAGAGAGACATATTTTGGCCCCTGGTTTTGGCCCCTGGTTTTGGCCCCTGGTTCAGATGGCTTTACCGTGTGCCGTTCAGGGGCCCGTATACTGATGCAATGGGGGGTCTCCCTAACTGAAAATGCCCAAAGTAAAAACAGTTCTTGTTGATACAGTCATATGATAGGACTGGATAACACATTAGGGAGCGCACAGGGATTAGAGTGTGCACGTGGCCAACTACACGCTAGGCTAGGCTAAAACAACAGAAGTGGGTGCTAATAGATATTACACAGACAGAGTTATGTCTATAAGTGATTTACCTGAGTGGGAGATATTTTATAGATTCTGTGTTTTTATAGAGGAGCATATGGAATGTGGATTACGACATGGGTTGAAATGCATATAAAATTATGAAATGTATGACTTATTCAACTAGCGACTAAGTGAAAAAAGGAAAATACTCATAATACTTTATATTAAAATGTTTAGTTAAATTATTATGATAGAAATGTGATGCTGAACCCTGATAGACAAACAGCTATCTGGGATAGACAAATGCAATTCTCCTCATAGTTCTCATCCAGCAGTGTCTCTGATTGGATAAGATTATCTGTCTCTGGCAGTTGCTTCCTTATAGTTCGCACGCAACAGTACATTTCATAATGTGCAATGTCTGGTCTACATCACTTGTCAACTACTAAACAACATGATATCAAATAAAGAACTTTCTTACACCTGGGAGAATTTAAAATGTATAACTTTGAACACAGATTATGATTGGAAACATGTGAGAATCATCTGTTGTGACTGGTCATGGCGTGTACAACAAACAATGGACCTATAGCGTGCTAAAAGCTATTTAAAATTTCAATTCCTAGAAAAACTAAAATGTCAAAGGATCAATAAATGTTAAATTACAACTTGTTCTCCAAAAGTGCATTCTCACCTGCTATCGATTTCGTGAACCAATATTGAAAATACCATCCTCATTGATAACGACATTCCCAGTCAATGAAAAGAAGCAACCTCACCTTTTATAATTAAAACCAATATTATCTCCCAGGCTGTCCCTAGCCAACTGCCAGCCTAATAACAGGTGATTCTGAATCGCTAACGCCTGGCTGGTTTGCTGGTTTGTCAAACAGGAGCGTTGTGCTTGGGGTCAAGGGTTCAGAGTGGTGTCATGTTGCAGCACCTTGCCTATATGTGACATAATGTAGCACTGAAGACTAGTGTTAGCTCACCTGTGTTTTCCTTCTGCACAAGAGCTCTATTCTCCGCCAACCATCATGCCAGACATATTGGGGTCAAAGTTCACACTGAAGGTGGTTACTGAATCGGACCCCTGTTGACTTATCCTTTATTGGCTGTTGATTTCATTAGCTTGAGGTTCAGACCTAGCTAGTTGCACAATTTGACTTCTTAGCGTAGCGTGTTGACATCCGGAGTTTGCTAGGCCCCTGTAGCTTCTGGCCCCAGCTGCGTTGTGTGTGTGGAAGTTAAGGATGAAACAGAAATGGCCACTTAAAGCGCATACCTGGACTTCAGCACTGCACGCCTCAGGGCTCACCACTTTGGAGGATCTTCTTTCTTCACCTTCAAGCCCTTATCCCCCACGAGTCAATGAGTGTGTCTCTAAAGGAAGCTAAGTGGAGATGGAGTAGCAGTTTGGAGGTTTACGTGCATGACGTTTATTGACCCGAGTATGTCTGGGCACAGCTAACAACAGTTGTTAGCAAATAGCATTGTATGAGATAAGTCTACTAACCTTTAAAAAGTGGGTATTACACTTCTATGGGATATTAACTGCTAATATATAACACATTTAGATCATCATGTTACCTTTTATTGTTCTGAAAATGCTATATGCACTGAAAACAATGTATTAACCTGTTTAATAAGTTTCAGTTTCGTTTTTGGGGAAATCCATGTCCCTGCTCCACTTGTTCCCCACGCTAAGTTTCTCTCCTTTCAGAGTGCTATCAGTGCGCACCCCGCTAATGAAACTACTGCACATCGCATCAGGTTTGTGAAGTTATAGTATATTGTTTTGTATCACGCTTTTGTATATTTATGGAAAATTGCCACACAGGAGCATGGGTGACGCCAGTGGACAGAATAGTACTGGATTCGTGTGAAGGTTTGTCCTGGGAGAGATTGCAAAATTAATCAAACATGCATGAATAACAAATAATACCTCTTCAAGCATGTTTTTGATGAGGGAACAATCTTATAACTGAGTAGAAGGCTCCAAAAAGTTGATTTTCCATAGTACCCCTTCTTTACAAAAAAAAAAAAAAAAAAAAAAACTCAACACAATACTATGAAAACCTGCTATATTGTTGTTGTAAATTATACCATTTATATAAAGTGAATTATATTATTTTAGTAAGACAAATTCCAAATGTTATGATTCCAGGAAAAGTTTGACGACAAGGTGTGAAACCAAATTTCTAGGGACCAAACTAAAATAGTCCTGTTCTAAATCTGGACCTTAATGGCGACTTTCTGGTGTGTATAGGCTACATTCTTAAAAGGCATGGGTCTCAATTCCCAGACTGTCTGGAAACTGCCTGCCTTGTTGTTCTATTTGTTGCAAGAGCAAACCAAGATAACCAGCTAATAAAAATCAAATTATGCCTCTCAAATGCAATTGAAATGTATTTCATTTCAATCTTTAAGGAAAGCTTATCGCTACTTCTAACAAATCAAGTCACTGAAGATCACTAATCAAATGCATTCTTGTGTGTGTTATCCAGTGGCAGGCCGTGCATTTCACCCTTGGGCCTTCAGTGATGTCCCACTTACACATTACAACATCACCTCAATATAGGCTGGTCAAGCAACACTTAATTTCAGGAGCGTTTAAAACTAATAAGCTGCATTGCATTCACAATTAAGAGTAGGAAATCACAGATACTGTTAAAAATTAAAAACAAAAATGTGATTTAAAGATGCCAAACAAAATGCCACCAAAATTACGCTATGTGAACTTAAACAGGTCTGTCTAAAGTGCAATGTCGCCGTTTCATATAAGACACCAACCAGACAATAGCAAAACAAACTATTCTTTGAAAATAAAATAAACAGATCATTTGCATTTTTGACAATAGGCTCTACAACAGCAAATAACTGAAAATGTGGCGCAGCTGAGATTGAACGAACTTTAGTGCAGTTTTAACTGAGGTGACTTCAATGTGGCACGTTATTAACAATATAAACTCACTTTTTCATCGTGGAGCTCCGTCACCCTGCGTTCGCTGAGCTGCAGGTCCCCTCCAGTGTCTCTTTGCAGCGTTTCTCAGAAGCTGTGAGCCACGGGTATCGTTCATAGTTGCTCGTGTGGAAATGACGGACAAACCCTTTTCCTTGCTGGGACAGATTAGCTAGCACAGGGATTGGCCAACCTCTTCTCATAATATCCAGCTTTTCATGAAAGGCCTGTCTTGAAAATGGAGTGGCAAGTATAGATGAATGTCTTCTCCTCCTTCGGTCATTATGGGTTAAAAATACAGCAATAGTTGTTGGATCTCCGGGTTTGGTTCAACATTCTGCAAACTGCTGCCTTTCAGGCTGTAGCAAGTGCTTATCCAATCACAGGACACGTACACGTCCAGTTCAGCGTAAGACCTTCTAGCTGGCCCTGGTTTGCAGAATTGAGATCTGATTGGCTATTGAAGCTGACTGTCTGTGTCTGCTTACAGTGGACGGGACCTGCTCTGTTTATTCTGAAGGCCCCAGCACAAGCTGCTGAAATATAATGGGATAAAAACTCTATCACAATAAACAACATTGGAAGCCACTCAACTAAGTGGATATAATATGACATAAAGAGAACAGAGAATAGAGAATATTTTTGTTTATATATCTATGAAAATGAAATAAAATAAATTCACTTTTCTGAGCATGTTTAGGCCAGCAGACAAGGCCTTGCTGGCCCTCACGGCCCACCACTGGTGTTAACCAAATATGTATGTACAGTTGAAACCATAAATTTGCAAACACTATATAAAAACACACATAACATTTTTTTCACTGTCTGACATGAAATCAGACTACACTTTTCCTGTTTTAGATCAATTAGGATTACCAAAATTATTTATGCCAGAATAATAAGAGAAGGATTTTTTTAAGACTTTCTTGTAAGTCATTACTTTCTATAAAGTCAGAAGTTTACATACAGTAAGATTACTATGACTTAAAAAAAAAAATGGAAAAAAACAGATGATGATGTCATGTCTTTGGAAGCTTCTGATTTTGATTTCTGATTTGATGAGGTTTATTGGCAACATTTGAGTTAATTAGAGACACACCTGTGCATGTATTTGAAGGCCCCTGAAACACACTGCTTCTTTGTGTAACATCATGGGAAAGTCAAAAGAAATCAGCCAAGATATTAGGAAAAGAATTGTGGACTTTCGCAAGTCTAGTTCATCCTTGGGTGCAATTTCCAGATGCCTGAAGGTGTCATGTTCATCTGTTCAAACAATTATACGTAAGTATAAACATCATGGGAATGTCCAGCCATTATACCGCTCAGGAAGGAGACGGGTTCTGTGTCCCAGAGATGAACGTGCTTTGGTCCAAAATGTGCATATCAACCCAAGAACAAAAGCAAAAGACCTTGTGGAGATGCTGCCGAAGCTGGTAAGAGTGTGTCATTATCCACAGTTACTCCAAAAGAAACATAAAAAGCCAGATTACAATTCGCAAATCCACGCAGGGACAAAGACCTTACTTTTTGGAGACATGTCCTGTGGTCTGATGAAACTAAAATTGAACTGTTTGGCCATAATGAGTGTTTGGACGTTTGTAGGAAAACTGGGGAAGCTTGCAAGCCTGAGAACAGCAACCCAACTGTGAAATACAGGGGTGGCAGCTTCATGTCATGGGGTTGTTTTGCTGCTGGCATGGCATCATGAGGAAAGAACATTATGTGGAAATACTGAAGCAACATCTCAAGAAATCAGCCAGGAAGTTAAAGCTTGGGCACAAATGGGTCTTCCAAATGGACAATGACCCGAAGTATACAGCCAAACTGGTTATAAAGTGGCTTAAAGATAACAAAGTTAATGTTTTGGAGTGGCCATCACAAAGCCCTGTCCTCAATCCTATTCAAAATTTATGTGCAGACCTGAAAAGGCATGTGCGAGCAAGGCGGCTTCAAACTTGGCTTAGTTACATCAGTTCTGTCTGGAGGAATGGGCCAAAATTCCTGCTATTGTGAGAAGCTTGTGGAAGGATATACAAAACATTTGACCTAAGTTATACAGTTTAAAGGCAGTGGTACCAAATACTAATGAAATGTATGCAAACGTTTGAATTTGAAGAAAGTAATGAAACATTGTCAAAAAAAATCCTTCTCCCATTATTCTGGTATTTAGCAAATAGAAATAATTTTGGTAATTCTAATTGACCTAAAACAGAGAAAGTTTAGTCTGATTTCATGTCAGACAGTGAGAAAAAAAGCATATGTGTCTTTTTATATAGTGTATGCAAACTTCTGGTTTCAGCTGTAGTTTGTGAGGCCAGCAAGTTACAACTTCCCCAGATGACTATTTTGGAGAACATGTATACTGATAGCTAGGATGCTAGCTTAGCAACAACACAAAGTCTAAACAAACGTAGAAATGCATGTTTTATCTGCTACATGTGGCATCAAATCCTACCCATATATATCAAACTCTAGGGTAGGACACATCAGACTGCCTCGTAAAATGGATTTAAGATTTCATATATCATTTAAATATAGTATTGCCAACAAGTCTTAACCTACCAAACCTTCCCCATAAAAGCTTTCTTTGTTTCAGAAATAGCTAAGACAAAAATTATATTTGTTAGCAAGTAAAAAACTCTTTATGAGCATTGTTAGCTTCTGTGTTGCTAATCACTTCTTGTCGCCAAAGTTACCAGTGTTATATTTAAAGTGGTCTCAAAAGGTCAGATGTCATGTGGTGGACATTCATTAGAACAGTATAATGACAGAATAGGTGCTTCCAGATGTTTTGGCATGTGGATAGTCAAAATTATATCAGGAATCTCAGTGGTCCAATGGGTGTAACAAAAGAAGGAAATCAAACTAATCCATGAACTATGAAATGTGAATCATCTGGCTCTGGAACCGCCCTGAATGATTCTTTTCACAAGGATGTCTTTGAAAGAAAGGCAATGAAAGGGAACACAGAAGTCACTTACTGGATGTTGCAGCCTTGAAGTTGTGCATTACCAGTAAAAAGTATGATAGTCATCATTTGTTCACTTTGCAATTTTTAAAAATTATTCAAGTTGTGTGAAAAATGTCTTTGTGAAGCAATTTTACATCAGATACGCATTGTAAGTTACTGTAAAATTGACAGCTGTACAGTATTTCTTTAAAGGACCCGTATCTGACATAGTTCTTAGAGTGTCCCTCCAATATATCATAAAAACAGCTATGTGTCAACGAAAGAAAAAGACTACTAATATATAGACATTGTAAAATGTATTTTGTTGAATGAGAACCATATACTGTAGGAACAACTGGCTGTGACTATCCCAGATGTTTCTCTGTCATGGTTCAACCAGAGACTGTATGAAGATGTGGACTAAGGGAGTGTAACATCACCCATAGCGTTTGGCTCCAGTCAAATGAAGCTCATCGAGGCTAGCGGTTATAGGGGCGAATTTGGGGCTGAGTTTCATATTTGAAGTTCCGACTGCAAGTATCAAAGTAACCAAAGAGCCAATCTGGAGCGAAGCTGTTGAAGATAACGTTGTTTTCCGCCCGCACCGCTGGTTTAGCAGGGAGCGGGCACTTAGCAACGCTGTCAATCAAACCTGTTGCTGACGCTAGCAGGAGTGACCTTGGGGAAAGAAGGTGCCTCATTGGTTTGTTATTAATGTTTATATATTGATTTATGGACAAAATAGCTAAATAAAAACTCCGGGGTCACGTAGCGCAGATTAATACAAACATTTTAGGACCAAAATGACGAGCTTGACAACAGCAGTTACAGAGAGAGGGGCGAGTTTCTCAATAGGAAGTGAATTGGAGATGGAACCGGAAACGCGGCCATGTTCACTTCCTGTTTGGAACGTGGTGGCTAGCAGGTTAGCTATGTTCATTCTATGGGCTCAACATCAGAGTGAGTGGGCGGGGCTAACAGTTAATTCTGAAATTTGTTCGTCACTCATGGTTCAAAATTGGGTAAATATGCTCTTTAAAGGTGCACTATGTAACTTTTCCTGAAAACAGTTTGCCAAATGCTTGTCTCAGTGGAGATGTTGCTTTGCTTGAAACTTCAATCAGTGTTCTATTTAGTTAGTTTTTTGTTACTCTAACCTGTAACTTGGCATCTCCTGCTTGTTTCCTTGGAGACAGTTATATTTAATGCCACACTACCACTAAATGTTCCAGGCAACCCCTATACCTTTTTCAAATGTAACAGAATGAGACACTTTGCCTGTATCTCTCCTCTAGCTCATAGCTGACATTCCTTCTGTATCGGTGGATCTACGGCTGTGCGCCTGGTATCTCTTAACGGCAGAATGGTACAGGTAAAGTTCAACCCCAATGACCCTCATACCCGGCTGAGTGTGGAATGTGTGACAATAACATAGTCACACATGAGGAGAGAGAGAAGTTAGCTAATCTCCATGTCAACACTCCAACACTGTACAAATACGGCTACTTTCAGCTGACACTAGTAGGATTCCTTATGGGATTAGATGGTACGTGCTATCTTCTCTTAAAGGGCCATATTACACTCTTTTCTGATCTACGTTATAATGTTGTTTCCTCATCACAAACAGACCTGGAGTTGTGTTTTGTTTCATTCGCACATGTTTAACACACAAACCCTGTATATTTAGAGTTCTTCTCTAAAGCTGAAACTCTGTTCCACCTTGTGATGTCATGTGGTAATACAGGAAGTGCTCCTCTGTGTTTTTAAATTCCATACACCTTCACTAGAATCATTTGGATGATTTAAGCCTTGGAATTGCTAATCTTTACTGAACTAAATGTTAAAGGTAGCTGCATGACATCACAAGGTTTAAGTCTTGAATTGCTAATCTTTACTGAACTAAATGTTAAAGGTAGCTGCATGACATCACAAGGTGGAACAGAGCATTTTGAGCTTTGGAGATGTAGACAGACTAATAATAAAGGATTACTCAAACATGTGTGAATAAAAAAACACAACTCCAACACAACTTTGAGGAGGTAACAACATTCTAACATGGCTTAAAGCTCACAAGAGTCAATTTTGTGTAATATAGGACCTTTAAATCAATAATCTTATTAAACCCTAAGAGGCAACTGCTGTGGTGATTTGGGGTTTTACAAAAATAAATTGAATTGAGAGTACAAAAACTGTCAAATATATAATAATAACACATGTTAGTCAAAGTAGAATAATTTACTGTAAATGTTACAGTCCATATTCCTGGTGTCAACAAATTTTTCTTTAAGTTTTCCGTATCCAAAAAAGTACACACGTTTGCATGTACTATATTTTGACTGTTGCTAATGATCCTATGTTAATGTAAATATACTGGGATTAGGATGTTTATGCATAGTAATGGCTTCATAATCAACTCATTTCTGCCATGAGTCATATTACGTATTGCAAATTGAAGTGACAGCATCCAGTTCCTCCAGTACAGTAGCCTGGATCATAACAGACAAATCTCTCTGCACCATTTTCCCTGGAATTTCATTATCCCATCCAGAGGTAATTTGGTCACCCCCACACCCCTCCTTTCCCCTCCTTTCCCCTCCTTTCCCCTTCTTTCCCCTGCTCTCCCCATCTTAACAGTTTTCAACAACAATAAAGCGTTTACTGGAGAAGCTTGGCGGGAGTCAAGGAGCTAACTTCCAGAAACATAGCATTTTCTTGGACATGTGCAGCCCGCTAGCTATATTTTGGAACTGGGGGCACGCTCCGTACAAAATCCCAGTCTCGACTCGTTATTTCTGGTGCCACTGTATCCCGGCAGGAGGCTACGTGAGCTCATAGGGATGGGTGGTGGTCTGTGGTGTTTTTGAGATCACGACTTGGAAGAAGATCTAAGCATGGATAAAGTACCAAATTTGTCAAAGCAACCATCCCTTTTAAAATTTTAAAAAGGAAGGTTGTTTTGGCAGATTTAATATAAGTCTGATTATACCAAAATAAACACTGAATGCAACTGGGTAGGAAGAACGCTGTCTAAAAGTTGTATGTTTTAAGGGCCTGTACCCTTTTTCATGTATTTGAGCAAAATTGGTCTTGCCCCAGTACAGATTTAAGCAGCTCTTGAGGTTAAAATAAGTCTGTGCACTGTGTTCTCTCTGCATCTTATTATAAAAAGTGTTTTATTGTCAGAAAATCAGGAAGTGTGCCTTAGCATGCTAGTTGTTTGTAGCTTTACCGTGACAGTAATTTCGGCTCTGGTCTCTGGAAGTTGTCAAAAGTGCTTATAAACTCATCACGGTGAATATTAGGATCCTCAGAATGCATAAGGTAAGTGAGTAATTTTGGACCACTGCAAATCGTTAAAATTAACTAGTTGTATTTTTCATGTTTTCATCTATTTCACTGTTGCAAATACACATTCTCTGCATATTATAAAGTTGTATTAAGTATTTTAATAACCTAAAGATGCAATCATTATTTTACATAAAGACATTTTTTTTCATATTATGGAGCTCATCAGTGACCACTCGCTCAGGTTCCGGAAGTAAATTTTCCATACATTTTTTTGCATAGACTTTGAAAAAAATGAAATAGTAAGAGTTCAAAGGCATCACAGGGGTTAAGCAGCTATGTCGTAACTAATATTCATAACTCCAAAAAAGCTGTTTAAAATGAAAGATTCAGCAAAATGTTTTAATAACTTGGCAGTTTATAAAGTTTCAGGAACAGATTTTAAATAAAATTATAGTCTTGTGGTCATTAGTTAACACGTAGCTGATTATCCCTGACCAAGCTTTCAAACTTTTAATATACCTTTTTTTCGGAAAGTCTATGAGAAAAATGAACGGCAAAGTTAGTTCCGGAGCCGTGGGGTGGGTGGTCACTGTTGAGCTCCACTGAAGCCAGTTTGGTTTGGATTTCCGAAGGAGTGCAGTACCAACACACACTGACAGACCACTTTTGGAAAATAACACCTAACAATAATATTATGAAACCAATTACAAATTCTGACTAGTGAGGGCAATTTGTCTGAATGAAATGGTTGGAAATGAAACATTCTGTTAAATCATAGTAACGCACTCATTAATGTTTAATTTTTTTGTTGTACTGCTGATCTTAAAGGTGCACTCTGTAACTTTTCTGCTAGAGGGTTTGCCACTTGCTTGTCTCCATAGAGATGATACTGCTTTGCCTGAAATGTTCCCCAGTATGGAAATGAGCATAACCATCTCAAATGCATGGAGTCAATCAGATGACACTACTAGGCCAAGTTGTAGATCAGATCTGTGGAGAGGCAAGTTCAAAGTAGAAATGCATGGTTTTCAATGTTTTTTTTAGGAAGACAAATACCTGTAATGAAATACAGGCAAGATAGATAACTTGAATGCCATACTGTGGGACATTCCAGGGCAAGAAAACAAACATCTCCCTCGAGGTAAGCAGGTGCAAGACACCCCATCAGAAAAGTTACATAGTGTATCTTTAAAATACAGTCTCACATTTATCACCTTTGGACATAAATATATGAATCGAAACAACTGACTTTTATATAAAACTGTAAATTAAACTTGTAATTCTGTATATTTTGTTGCTATAACAAAAGTGAGCTGGCAAAGACATTTTGATCACTCCCTGTTATGAAGAAAATATATTTAGCCACGGTGTTACCCACATACTGTTGGATATTCATAAAAGTTGACATTTACCATAACCTGGAGTGTTGTGATAATTGCACACTACCGCGCACTTGAAAGTTATTGGGCCAGAAAATCTCTTGCCAAATCCCGGCTCAGCACTTGTACTTCTTCCACTAGTGTAATTACAGAATACTAGCTCCCTGTGAGGTGAACGGTTCATTCCAGTGTACACAGGGACAGTGAAGGGGAGCATGGCAGCGAGTGGAGACATGCTGGAGACCCTGTCCTCTGGCAGCTGGGTGGGGGCAACACAGACAACACAATGCAATTCAATAAGCC
Source organism: Periophthalmodon schlosseri (assembly GCA_000787095.1). NCBI lineage: Eukaryota > Metazoa > Chordata > Actinopteri > Gobiiformes > Gobiidae > Periophthalmodon > Periophthalmodon schlosseri. The sequence continues at coordinate 80,843 of JACM01056035.1, forward strand.
ACTCTCTAAAATGGGATAAGATATTTCTCTATCTTTCACATTTACCCAGAATGTAACGCAGTACAAGTAGTAAAGTACTGTAATTAATTTTAGGTATAGGTCAGTATTTTTTATTATTGTTTGAGACCTGCAGAAAAGGCTGAGGGTTTATTTTTAGCACGTTCGTAGTTTGAGCAAACACAAATATACAAATAAAACAGCTAGAAAAACGCTCAATTATTTCTACTGAACAAAATTCTGCACAAATCTTTATCAAAATCACTACATTTGAAGCCTTATAAGACCTCAAAATCTGTGTGAAATACTTTTAGTTTTTACTGTTTAAGTACATTTTTAGACCCGTATTTTAATACCTTTACTTAAGTAGATATTTTCATGTGATACTTTTACTAGTATACTAGTATTTTTTTGCCCTGGTATCTGTACTTTTACTTAAATAACAAAATACTAGTGGGTATATACTAGAGTACTTCTTCCACCACTGTATTTACCTTTAGGGATACTTCACTTATTAATTTGGTTGTTTTTTGGGGGGGGTTTGCGGTGTTTTGTTTATCTGGACTTGGGAGTTTGGTTTTTTTTTGTTTTTTTGTTTTTTTGGTGTTTTTAAGAGTATAGCACAGTATATTTTCTTGTGGAGAGTCTGCCACCTGCTTGTTTCCATGGAAATGTTTTGCTTTTCCTACAATGTTCCACAGTATGGACTTATCTTGCATTTATTCAATTAAAGCTGACCTATTTTGCAAAATCGACTTTTCAGAGCTTTTAGCCATGTTATAGTTGTTTCCCCTTCTCGTTTACCCTCTCAAAATTGTTTTTGGCCCAATGGGAGAACGCAAACATGACAAAGAGTCGACACCTCCGATGGACAGCTGGAGATCACGCTAGTGAGTAGCAGATTTTTTCTTCATTTGTCCCAAAATGACTACGTGACGCTGCTGAATCCTACATGTATCAGCGAATAAGAAAATAAAATTGAAGAACCAAGTAAGTACAGAGCAGTGGGCGTATGTTGGTGGCGGTGAAAACAGGGATTGATCTGCAATATGGCATCAAATAAGAGATTAAAGATTGCTCAGACATGCACGAATCACTCCAAATACAACTTTGAGAGGGTAAATGAGATGGGGAAACAACTATAACATGGTTAAAAGCTCTGAAAAGTCTATTTTGCATAAAAGGTTTGCATTAAATAATTTAGAATCAAACAGGGGCGCTTCTTCAGCTGTTAGCAGACTACAAGGTACATGTTGAGGGCCCCATATTTATTAAGGGGACCCTTACAAAACAAAACATCTGCTTATCATCATCAACTGAATACATATCAGGTTATTTTCCAGATGTTTGCTTAGCATTTATACATTTTACATGAGTCTTACATATATTTCGACTTCGTTCACTCCACTGAAGTTTTCAGAAATAGGGCCCCCTGCAGCATTTTTCATAGGGCCCCAATAAGCTATAATGGGCACTGCATTTCCATAAACTTTCCTTGCGCACATGTCTTAACTTTTCGGAGCATGTGAGGGTCTTTGAGACCCCCACAGTTCTGGCCCCTGTCACACCTCGGCTCTAATTCATTGGTGCACATTAGCTGTCTTTATGTAGGGCTCCACCAGTGCTAACCACTCCCCCAAAACCACCTCACGCCCCTCAAGTCCAATATTTATCCTATGCACACAAGTAAACATGTACAATAGATCTAGTATCGGTAAGAGCTTTGTAATTATTATTTTAACATGGTAAGGTGTTTTTGTATATGTTGTACTTATCTATATGTGTGCACAAGTTGAAGGTGTAGAAGCCTGTGCAAATATGTTAAGCATACAGTGAAAAAATCATAAGAAACTGGTAAATAAAATATTGTAAACATTCTGGGAGCAGAGTGCAGTTAAAAAAATCATTAGCCATCAAATATTGAGAATTTGGCATGAATAAAATCTGCAAAATATGAATGAAATATGTGCAATATGTGCAATATGTGCATGTGCATTGTAAAATAAGCAATGCAGGCCATACATATGATAATAGTTGGCTAAAGAGCACAAGGGCAAATAATAGGGGTGAGTGGATTTTCAACTACGAATCTCCTACTTAAAGGCACAGGACGTAACTTTCTGGAGGTGGATTGTCACCTGCATGATTCCATGGAAATAGAAAGTTAAAAGCAGACTTACATACAACAAACATCCCCATGGAGATTGGATAGATTACAATGCCAAACTGTGCAAGATTATAGTCAACAAGATGGAGGCCCTCCTCAAGACGAAGTAAGAGTCAGGTTTGTGGAGATGCAAGCCCGCTCACAGTAAGGATTTTTCAATGCAATAAACACAAAACATGTTTTTATTTGAGTCTATTTTTTGGCTCTAAAGTTACGTACTATGGCTTTAAGCAACTGTTCTATCTCTAGAACCACTGTCACAATTTTTGCATGCAAATATTTATATATAAAGTTTAAAAAATATATTGATGAAGCAATTCTGGTAACATAACCAATCTGACCATTTATAATACACACATTTTTCATTGTTAGAGGTGGAAAATATCAACTTTTACTTTTGTAGTTGATTTACAAACATGTACTTTTACATTGCATAATATGCTTGCACACATACACACATAACAGCACTGCCTTGCCTGCTCTGATTGGCCAGAGCTCAGAGAATATGCTGTTTAATACAACTTAATTACAGTTTAACTAATCGCATTTTAAAAGACTGATCTAATGCTACTAAAATTGTACTTTGAGTAGTAATTTTCATGCATACTTTTACATAAGTACAATTACTTTTACATAAGTACAATTTTGACAGCAGTACTTTTTTCCATGTGCAAGTTTTACACATTTGCAGTAACACTTTCCACTACTATCACTGCTAATGTCTGATTGCAGAATAATCCTTGAACCATTGTTCCAGACGACCTTAACCTGTTCACAGTTCTGATGTAACCTGATCTTTAACCATCACTCTTCTCCTCCTGAAGGCCCCTCCCTCCCTCTCCTCTCACTCAGGTGGGACGGTGTATGCGCACGCCTCTGCTTTAGTCATTTATGGATGTCTCTCCTGGGTCCACACATAAATCACACACACTTTTCACCAGACCAAAGAAAACTGCAGAGCTCAAGTGGACAGATAGTGTGGAGAGAGTCCTGGGAGCAACCTGTTTATCATCACTCAAATCTGTGCTGCGTGAACAGTGCTGTTTTGGGGTGGAAACTTTAGTGACATAAAAAATTAAAATCCATTTTGCTTCAATGTTTAAATCTGTGGCAGGTAGCATTAGACAATACACAAAATTAGAATCAATAAGTAGTTCAAAAGCAATGCAAACACATTTGGAAAAGTTACGTTATTTTAGAATTAATCAATGTGCATTTTTTCAATTTTGGGTGAAGTTAGTCAGATCTTGGGCCTAATACGTAATGGTGATCTAGCCTGTTGAATGCACGCTGCACAGAAAAGGACAAAATCAACCACCTAAATTAATAATGCAAACTTGAAAAAGACAGTTGTCATGATGCTTCACTTGTCTAGTACAAGCAATTCAGACTGGGACGAATCATGTCTTACTGGCAGGTGACTTTAAAGTAGACTTGTTTTAATTGTTCAGAGCAAACTTACTGAATTTTGTGCAGATTTTTGTTATTTGTGGCAACATGGAACAGATATGTATAAGTGTTTTACATGACAGCTCAAAGTAAAAACTTTAAAACTTGTGCGTAATTAGCCACTGGGTTTTAGTCTGCCCTAGCTGTCCCTGAACGCACCGCAACTGTAGGTGCAGAGCAGCTCAGCTTCAGCGCAGAGGAGAGCGGAGCGGGCTGGAGTGAGGACCAGCCTCCTCCGCGGGACGTCCAGCGGGGATTTAACCGTTCACTCTCGGGTACAGCCCACTCCGGCACGGGATGGACCCCATGAGCCGAACACGCGCTTCCCTCTGTGATTTGAAGATTCTTTGACAAACAGCATTGCTAAAAGGAGGGGTGGGCTTTACGCGCGGCTTGATTCGTTCGAAGTGGATTCAGGCGGTTCCACGTGGATGACTTCACTGACACTTTTACGTCTCGAAAATTTCTTGATGTTAAACATGCGCTGCACGTCAGGTCTCGCGCTATTCTCCACGCACACTTGCACAGTGTGAGCCAGAAGCATGCCGCTGGTGGCGTGGGTCCCGGTGGGTCTGCTGCTGGGCTTCATCATCTCGCAGACGTGGAGCATTCACATGTCGTGGGAGAATCGAGGCACGCAGCCGCACATCATCTTCATCCTCGTGGACGACCAGGGCTTCAGGGATGTCGGGTACCACGGCTCCGAGATCAAGACCCCCGCCATAGACCGGCTGGGGGGGCCGGGGGGGGAGCGCGTGGGCCCGGCCATAGACCGCTGGCGGCGCAGGGGGTCAAGCTGGAGAACTACTACGTGCAGCCGCTGTGCAGCCCTTCCCGCAGCCAGCTCATGACCGGCAGGTAACTCAACAGTCTAGACTCGATTAGAATAACCTAATCATTATCGTCTACAAATCATTATGTTATTGGATCTTGTCACTGACGTAATGACAACATAATAACGTAATCTTGCAATAAGCTGTAATTACCTCACTTCATGAATACGATGAACACCATCATTAATCTGTTATAAAATATGCCCGAATACTATGGACACGTGGCTCTGGTACTTTCACTTCCAGGTAACAGACTAAGTAACACATACTAAAGATGTTGTCAGGGCATCTGGTGTAAAAATTCTGCATGCAGTTATTACATGCATAGTGTGCAGATGTCTTTGTTGCGTTTGCAGCAGTAGCTCAGTTGTAAAAGCATTTGGTGGTTCAATCCTAGTTTCTCCATGCTGTTGCTGTGTCCTTGGGCAAGACACTTTACCTGTGTTGCCTCCAGTGTGTGCAGACTTGGATGTGGTCCTTTCCTCTGATGTAAAGCACTTCTGGTTTCCACAGGAGGTGGAAAAATGCTACATATACATTTTTTTAAACCTCTTTTGCAACCATCTGTTTGGTTTGTATGCATCTAATACCCTGATGTAAAATATGCTCCCTGTTTTAACCGCAACTGTAATAAAACTTATAGCTAGTGTAAACCTATTGGAGCCAGTATTTGTTTTTCCTGGCCTCAAATAGCCGCCTTTCCATTGTCTGAAATTGTCCATAATGTCCTGAAATGTAAAGTATTGTTAGAACTATCATCGCTCACACAGCCATTATACATCCCACATGGCCAGAATCAAACCGAGTGCCTGAATACCTCCTGACAACCCAATCCTTCAATCTCCCAGTAGTTTCAATATCCCGTTACACGACCCATCGACTGTGAAATTGTACGTTTGGCAGCTGTGGTAGTACTTGCGTTGGTCCCAACGGATGACAGGAACCTTAAGGTTGGTCTTCCTCTCCTGATGGGGGGTATGTGGTCTGGCTTTGTAGTTTTTGCTTACACTGAGTAGTATCAGCAGTTTCCCGTGTGCCCAGCAGGATCCCTCTTCCACATCTGCTCCAGAGCTCAGCACCCGCAGGCCGGTCCTACTGGCAGTGTATAGTGCGGGTTTGGCACAGGGCCGAATGGGTAATGAGCAAAGTGCAGCCACCCACGTTCTCCGGGTTTGAATGGGTGCCACGTAGGTAACAGGGAATACATGCTCATAAAAGTGAGTATAGTCTTAGTATCCAGGTGTAAATGACTGACTTCAAAAGCTAAACTAACTAAGTGTTGTTGAGATACAAAATAGACTTTTTTGAGCTTTTAACCAACATTGTTCCATCATCAAATACATACCTGAAGTTGTATTTTGCTTCATTGACACTTGTTTCATGAATACATTTATCCAAAGTCATCTTCTCTGATAACTCAGAAATGGTTTGTTTGCATTTTGCCCAGATTGTTGCATCACAGGTAAAACTTCAGACTTCTCCTGCTCAGTTTTTATGTTCATAAACCATCACCGGACTGATTCTGTGGTAAAATATTGTTCACGAACACATGGCTCTATTAGCATAACATTCACAGGGGATGAGGACTTAATTTATTTTCTCATTGTTCATTTCTGTTGCTGACACCAGAGGGAGCTCCAACGCCCATATGCCTCATTGGAAACAGAAGTGTAGTTTATAAAGTGTGGGTTCCAAATGTAGATATTATAGTAAGTTGGACGAAAAGCAAAAATGCTTAATATGTGTTCTTTAAGTGTTGTGTGAATTGTTGTAAGTGGCACAGCAGTGTGGAGTTTGTATTTCTGCCCCAGAGATTGTGATTCTCGTGACTTGACTCGAGGATCAGGCAAGATGACTTGGAATAGGACTCAGACTTATACTCAGACTTGGAATCGGCCACAGTGAGTAAAAACTCTGCTTACATTGTCTAGACTTATGCCCCAGTCTCAAACCTTATTTCAATAACTCGGACTTGATCAAGGAGAACTTGTACTTGGACTTGACTTGGACTAATCCTAAGTGACTTGGATTCAAACAATGAGGACAGGAGCATGACAAGGAACTCAAAAAAATTGAGTTACAGCCAATAAATCAGCAAAAATACTTTATTGATTTAAATATTTCTGTTAGAATACTAAGGAATAGTTTATCATTATTTATTGTTTACTTATAAAGACATAATAGAGCTGCTAACACTGTTGTGTATTTATGCATGCACAAAGATTTTACAAGCAACAGTTAAGGCTGCTAGCCATTATCATTCATCAGAGATTGTACAGCTGGGACTCATTTGTCTCTTGTTGTGTTCAGTAAGCATTATTATCAGCACTATTTGCATGTGCTCTTACAGTTCTAGCAGTTTGTCTTAGTAAAACCCAGAAAATCTGTTTCAAATGTACATGATATTTCTGAATATTTTAATATTAAGCTAGTGAACAAATGAGTAGTCTTTGGTGTATCCATTGTATGGTATAGTTTCTTGTGATAAACTCTTAATAGATGATGGGTCCAACTGCAAATTACACATTTTGAATAGATTATTGTCACGATACAAAAATTTCAAACTCAACTTCGATACTAAGAAACAGACTCGATACTCAATACTGATTATAATACCATGATGATAATAAAAAACATTCTTTCTTTAGACAACAGAATGTGATTTCCAGCATGAAATAATCTGTGGTAGTGGTCCATGGCGTATCATTCTAAAGCTACTCATGGTTCATTTCTGTCTGGGGAATATGTATCAATACTTGTTCAAATGAGTGGCTAGTTTTGATACTAGTTTTAATAATGATTAGTATCTGATTTTTGATACTTTTGACGACCCTAATTGGAGCTATAGCGTACTCAAAGAGCCCTCCCTGTATGTTAAAATTAGTAAGCTGCGAGCGATGATACGGGTTTTTTCATGGTCAATGCGATACTGATTGTTTATAATTCAGAGAAACCAATGGCCGATAAACTCTGCCGACATTTTTTGGCTGATATGTACGGCCAATTTTGATAATTTTCCCCAAATTCTGCAATTAAAATGTACTACAAACTCAACCACAACCCTTTTTTACCATAAAGAGAGCAGTGTAGTTATGATTTGTGCAATTTTCTCTTACACTAAAGTGTTTAAAAAAAGCTTTAAATGAATTCTTTAGGCAGCAGGGCAGCCAAAACAAAATATTGGCCTGTGCTGGAGATTTTAGGTTGATAGCCGATACACTAAAAAGTACAAATATCAACTGATATATTGGCCTATCTCCAAAGCTATTACTACAGTTACTATTTTTTATCTTGTAGTATGGTGGCAAAGTTGTTCTACTAGACCTAGATCCTGGCTAAGATCTGGAGAAGGACCCTGTATATGGCCACTGCTCCTGACTGGTTTACCTAGTCACAATGGCTGGAGGATGGAGATTGAATAAGTCTTTATTTCAATAGTCTTTAAGATATTATTTTTACTAAGCTGATGCTGTATAATCAAAATTGTCATGTCAATTTGTCATTTGTATACTTTTACTTCATGATGCCATTTTTCACCTGCTGTCTCAAAGTTAAGCCTATATTTGTAAATGGAAGATGTCATTTGTTTGAGATCTGAACTGAGTAATAGGAGCTCCATCCATCCATGAAGCAGCAGGCGTGAACACATCAGCGGAGCAGACTAAACTAGAGAAGAAAGTCTTTTAACCCAGCCTGTACCAACACGCCAGGGCAAACATTAGCTGGTACAGAATTAACACACCGCAGTAAATCACTACATCTGAATGAGTCTGTTTAGGCTGGTTACTATGCCAACTGTCTGCATCTGGATACGCGGCATGCTTCTCAGTGTAATAACATTTCATTATTGTAGACTATTTTATATTGTTGGAGATGGTTGCTACAGGGCTTTATTTTTACCTAATTGTCATATAGAAACACTCTAGCGCTCTTAGGGGTCTTTTAGGAATTAACATTGTGTGCTTTTTAAAAAGGCAGAAAGAAACCTTGCAGGCCATGCCTCATTTAAATGGGTTGTTTTTGCATTGCTCTTTATATGCCTAGGCTGCCTGGTATATACATAAAATCTTATATATGCCAGAAACATGCATCTTCTATTCAGTCCTATGTTGGAAATATACACTTTTTCCATGCAAATGATATACTCTTAAAGGGGTATGTTTAACACAGCCTAATCGTTTTAATATTTATGGCTATCATACCAGTCTTAACTCTATAATAATGGAAAATTTGTGGTGATGCTTAGTTGAATTCAAAGAGACACCATTATTCAGTCACTCCATACTCAGTGGTGGTAAGCCACTACTGTAGCCACAGCTGCCCTGCGGTAGACTGACGGAAGCGAAGCTGCCAATCTGCGCCATCCGACCACCACCAATCACTCGTTCTCATTCATACTAAGCAAGGTGGGTGAAGCGTCTTGCCTAAAGACACAATGACAGTATGCTATAGAGCTATTGTCCTCCACTTTAGCACCTGATATTACCAGCAGTCCCCCATCCAAGTATTAACTGAAGACAACCGCGCTTAGCTTTGGCATTCTGACTAGATCAGGCATTGACAAAGGTGCTATGTTGATATGTTGTTCCTTTATTAAGACTGTCATGCATCCATGTGTATTACTGATCCACTTTACTTCATACACAGATGACATGTTTTTCCCCAACTTTAAATGACAACTAAATAACAACCCTGCCCACATATTTGTACATACTAGACAATACATCAGGGAAAGGCTGGATTCTGATGGCATGTTTTGTTTGTATGTGACATAAAAATCAATAGTTTTGTTTATACTTATCACATATTTTTTCCACAACTTTATTGCAACATAAAGATTCCTACATAAACATTTGTACTGTCCACATTTCCATACATATGAGGCAATAAATCAGTAAAAGGGGGGATGTCATAGCATTGACCACAAACATCTAACATGACAATAGCCTAAGTCATGAGTGGGTGTAGACTTCCTGGGTCTACACTGCATTAGTATACATGAACAAGCTGCAGCAGGACTTTTTGTATACACTGACTGTACGAGGAGAATGCGGTCAGATTGGAAGTTTGGGAACATATGGAAAATATCAGCTCTGTCAAACAGTTTTCCTTTAACAAACTTGTGGAGACGTGACCTGCGGGCTGTTGATAGCATCTTCTACATCATGTACAAGTAGGGCCCCTAGAAACTGGAGATGGAGAATAGGTGTTGGCTAACGATACAAGATAATAGGATAGACACAGTATCAATTATGTCAGTGTTAAGGAGAGTTTTAATCAGTTACAAGCAACACTGCAAAACCGTTCAACTCAAACGCCACAGTTATGAGGAATATTTGAACAATGAGAAATAGGGATGCACCAATCCGATACTGGTGCCAGATGTTGGCGCTGATCCAGAAAAATTTGCTGGATTGGATATCGGCTTCCAAATATCGGTTCTGCAGATATTCTGGTTGGGCATTTAAATGTATGTAATGTAGTTGGTCTAGAAAGCCTCATAATGTTTGAACTTTATTTATGCAAGGCTGTTTTGTAGTTACTCGAGGGATAAATAACAGCTAGAACACATTTGGATCAGTTTTGTCTTATGTTATTTTTGTTTTAAAGAAATAAATGCTATCTCTGCACTGCTACCAGTTGATATTGGGTATCGGCAGATACTTAAAGCCATAGTATCGAAATCGGTATCGGACCTGGAAAAGCTGGATCAGTGCATCCCTAAAACTGAGGAATAGATATAGAAAAAATTGCACTTTTATTGTATAATGAAAAATATGGCTGCACAATACATGTCAATCGAATCGAAATTGCAATTCTAGTTATTTAGATAATAGAATGTCAACTGCAAAGAACATATCCTGTCTTAAAGTGCTTTATTTGTCATATGTAAAAACTGTTCAACAAAATTGCATACATCAGTGCGACAACACGCGCCGCCACATTGGTCCAACCTGAGCTGCATGTTTTGAAGTATATCAAATGGTGAGCTAAAATAGACTATGACATTTTGTGGCATTGGAATAGTTGTGGTGCCATACCATGACATCCTGTATGACATTACTTGTAGCGATGTAATGCTCAGCATTGCTCCTGTCACCATAGTACCGTTCTGTAGCAAAGAGCTGGTTTTGTGTTAGTAGTGGAAAATACAGAACCCAAGAGAGCTCTCCTGATCTGGTGACAGTGTTTGGATCTTGGTTGTTTTGCTTCACAGAATTTATCATTTTTGGTCTTGAAAGATGACCTTGAACTAGCCTGTTTAGTGAATTCTGACTTATATAATTTAATGTAGTTTTCTATAGTTACTGACTGCATTTCCGTCGTTAATGGGCCAGGCCTATTGACCGTATTCCATAAGTTGTCAAGTGCGCCACTATTATTATTCTGGTTATAGGATTTTGCATAGGGCTGCCAAAAAAGCTGTTTTCAAGATTCCCAGTATTGTGATTTGTGATTGTGATTGTGACTGTGATTTTGCGGTTGTGATTAGATTTGGGTTTTATGTTTTGACAATAGGAATCTGTTCCAAGTTCACATTCCGTACGCATTCAGGAGTATTGACAAAAACACAGAAATATGAACTGACAAACTTTCAGAACATGTTTGTACAGATCTAAACTACAGGGTTATTAACTTTTACGTAAAATAAGACAGGATATTTAGTTTGTACAGGAATTTGAGCCTTTGCGATATGCTAAATGTGTCCATTAAAATTGCGATTTCGATTAGATTGCAATTAATTTTGCAGCCCTTATTGTTGGTGCACATGAGCATTGAACATTTTACACAAGTCAGTTTACTTTATATAATATTTTATTAGCAAGACTTTTTGGTAGTTCTCTATTGAAATGAATAAGATTTGTGCTTAACTGGAAGTGCCAACCCCAATGGAAATATAAGGCTGTAGCAGTCGGTCATTACATAGAGTGCAATCCTTGGTATTATTCTGTTGTTACTTTGCAAACTCCATATAATTCTATTCAAACCATTGACAATATAATATTTATGCCCCAAATATTTACTGTTAAGGTAAAGGTCTTCCAGGGTTCATGGGAACTTTCTGTGTAGAGGTCGCACTGATGTGATTATAGGCTTTTAGTCAAAATCAGGGTCTTGTTCTTTGGCTTTCAACTCATCTTTACTTAAGATGTATGGCCAAGAGAAAGGTCAGAGGTCAATGCTAATGCTACAGCTAACAGTGAAAAGTGAACACATATGTGTATGTGGTTTGCATGATTGTGGATGGATGCAGTGATTGATGCTTTTGAACTTGTCAACTCCGCTCTTTTTTCTGGAGTCAGTAGCAGAGCCTGTTAGCTTGTTCACACACGCTGCACCCTATACCCCCTTAAGCTACAATTTGCATATCAAACAACAGTGAACACATGGTGATAATTTGGGTATAAATGTATTCTGTCTACTCCTTTTATTGTTGCAATTCTGTGTACATTACAATAAAACTTACCAAACAATGGTGCTTAGTAAGTATTTTTTGTATAAAAATTATAGTCAGTTGGTATTCAAATTGTCCCAGTGAGGCTTCCATAGGTAGACTTTGGCACTGCATTAATGATATTTAAACACTAAACTTCATACTCTATTTTTAAAGGCCTTGTATCTGATTTTTCCCATGTATTTGAGCAAAATTAGTTTTGCCCCACTGCCTATTGTATAAACAGCTCTTAAGGTCAAAATATGCCAGCTGCTTGCTGTCTGCATCTAATTGTAAAGCATTTTATTGTCCAATAATCAGGAAAAGCGCATTAACATGCTAGTTATTGTTAGCTTTACCGTGACAGCAAAGTGGAGGACAATCAGGATACCCGGAATGCATTAGGTAAGTAGGGAAAAACTTTGGACCACTGCAATTTTAAAATGAACTAGTTCTGTTTTTCACGTTTTTAAGACAGTAAAAATCTGGTACAGCGCCTTTAACATTTAAATGAGTAACTGTTTTTTAGGTTAGATAAAATCATTTGATACATGTTTTACTTACTAACTGTGTGCCAAGTGTGCTAAATGTGAGCAGTGCTATCTTGCCCTGCTCCCCTCCCCTGCTGCCTGAGCTTCATCCATCACCGGTGGAGATACTTAAAGTCCATTAGGTCTCAGAGGGAACAGTCGGACACTTTCAGGGGGATAGGGGCCGCTCTCCAAAAGCTGCTCTGTCATCCTCAACACTGCACTCTTACATTAGCTTAAACCGCATATACGCTACATACAGAGAGGGAGAGGAGGGGTTTTAAAAGCAAAGTGCACCAGAAAACCTCACACTCTCTCCATCTACCCTCACTTCATTCAAATCAGTCACTCACTCGTACAGTGCTGATTCATAGGAACATAGGGCGGTCCATTTTTGCAGGTAATGCCATGTCTGCACAGGTAACTGGACTCCTTTTGTCCATTAAAGCTTACTTACTTATACTTATTACTATTCTTGCGTGTTCTTGCAACACCTACAATGTTCTTGCCTGGCAAATCCAGAATGATATCACTCTGTATTTTTTGTCACCACACACACCATCAAAACATTCCAATCCAAAAGACATGTTCAGATTCAAAACAATTCTCAGTACATTTATGTGAAGTTCAAAACCCTATTTGAACAAATCCTAACCTAAATCTCCCTCATTTTACAACCATGTACCAATCTTCAAAAGCCCATATCCACAGCTGTACTGGACTGTGCATGTAAACAGTTTGAGTGATAGTGAACATCCTTGCCCAGTACAAGACATATCTGCCTGCAGCACTCAGTTTAATGAAGTACAGGTTCAAGCACAAACTGTTTATTGGAACCATATGTGCACTGACGTGGAGGGGAGAAGTACTGCAGTAATAGTTGTAGTAGTAGTATCCAGTACACTTGCCCTGCATGCGTGTGCAGTCTCTGGGTGATAGTACAGTTAATAGCGTGTATGATTTGTTGCCGTTTTGGCTCAGTGCTTAAGTAAATATACAGCGTGTGTCCAATATCACTCATTCACTGTCCACACCTACAGACTGAGTCATAGTAGAACACTGTCAAGCATGATTTCTTGCATATTATTAGTAATGTTACATTTAGGTCAAGTTAAAGGTGCACTATGTAACTTTTACGTTGCTAGTCTCCATGGACATTTTATTGCTTTCCTCAAAACTTTCAACAGTCCATGGAGACAAGCAGTTGACGCCAGCACAATGCCATACTGTGGAACATTTCAGGCAAAGCAATAGCATCTCCATGGGGACAAGCAGGTGGCGGACTTCCCAACAAGAAAGTTACATATTGTGCTAAGTTATTTTATTTTTATTTGAACTACCAACCAAATATGGTTGGTAGTTCAAATCCTACTGTCTCAAATTCTCTTGTAATGTTTTTGTACCTGACACTTCAGTGTGTGGCATCTGTGTTTCCCCAACCACTTCTCCTATTGGTCAGCCACAGTCATGCTTTGAAGGAATTAAATGCCATTTAACTAATCACAACCAAGTGTGAACTCAAAAATGAACAGGATAACTTAACAGTTACATTTTAAAAGCAATATGAAGCTTCTCATTGTGGTCAGTTGTCATCTATGTGGCATTTGAAAACGATATTGTTTGGCCTGCTTCTTTTCTTATCCCTATTTAGTCATTTATGTGTCCTTGTCCCAAATATCTGTATTTGCAATGATTTCAAAACCAAACCCTTCACCTGTTTTGCACATTCATATTTCAAAGTTCCCACAAATAACCTCATCAGCCTCCAGAGACCAGTCGTCCCAATGTAGCATCCATCATTTCCAAACCTCATAAACAACGCTGCCCAACTGTCCTTTAACTGCCCCAAAATCCCACAAAAAACACAGGACTTACCCCCCATTCACCAGAAACAACCCAGACATACTGTTAGCACTCACCATTGGGGCATGAAGCGGGTTTGAGTGATTTGCGGCACGATTATAGGGCGCGCTAGTATGACATTCTCATTACACGGCTGTAACCTTGCGGTATGTAGAGCCTCTTAAGGGGTCAGAACTCAAGCGGGCTTAAAACACGGAAATGTTCAAAGGGATTTTAACTTAAATATCCTCAGATCTGATTTGCTTCACTAATGGAGAGTTGATGGAGAATGGCCTAAGAACAAGTGTGCTAAGTAAAAATATATGCACGCGAAGCTGGACTGTGGTTTATGAACAATTATGGGAAAATAACAAGACTACTTTATGCATGTTCCAAAATCCGGGCCAATTATGGAGAACAATGTTTAGATGTTTGCCCTAAAAAGGAAGGTTGTGTGTGTTTGATGTCTTGCTAGCATCTGTTGCTAATAAAGGCTATAGACATAAAAGGATGTACTGCAGTAAATATGTTCACAGATTTCTACATTTTATGGAAAGAAATAAAATGTAAACCCTGCTTAAGTACTGGTTTCAATTGCCATGACCAAGAAATAGTGCTCAGGCTTAAACAGCAAACTCTGGACTGGACATGTTAACTGGACTTGAGATCTCCACGTTACAACAGGGGTAAATGCTCTACCAATATAAACGTTTGCTTCTTTAATCACTCCCTCGAACAGTGGTAGAGTGTAAAGTGTTAAAGTGTTTTGTTCTCCAAAAACAAATACACATTTCTTTTTATGCCTGTAGGCACATTTTGTTTTTACCGTCTTAACATGAAATCCAGATGTGTTTGCAGGGGTCCAAAGTTATTCCTCACTTTCGTAACGCTTTCCTAGCGTCCTATTAATTATGCGTCACAATGACTTAAGCGCTTTCAACTTTCAGAGGCCAGAGTTTTGCCAGTAATAGCAACGAGCATGCTAATTGTGCACTTCTTGGTTCTTGGACAATAACATGCTTCATAACTAGATGCAAACAGCACACAGCGGTCTCATTTTAACCCTAAGAGCTGCTTTAACTATATATAACCCACACTGGGACTACATGGACAACAGTTGAGTACAGCCCCATAACAGGGGAAATATCTTGTTACACCTGCAGCTCAGCAAAAAACACAATTAAAACGCACAAAAGAACTACAACTTCTACTAGCATAAAAAGCAAAATAGTATTTCTATTTCCACTGATCTCTCCCTCTCCATAGACCTTACTTCTAACTGAAGTCTACTCCATCTGAAAGTTTCATCTTGAAGGGGGTGTAGTTTACAGCTCAGTGTGCGAGGATCAGAGGAGGTCAAACGAGTACATGAGGCCCTGCTACCACCAGTACTAACCATATCTGGATTACTTCAAAACCAGAGTGCTTTGGTACCCACACGACAGGGTCGTGAACTTGGCTCTCCAATGGCAAAATCCTGGTGTACATATCTGTCCGTCAACCATGCAAGCCTCTGATGAATGCAGGAATATTAGAAGCATGAGACACCACTGACAACTCTGAGAAAACAAGTTAATGTAATCATATTTTTTATTCTGAAATGAAATGTTGAAATTTGTAAACAATAATCTGTGTTTTCCAGAAGTAACCTCTTAGTCATGAGGATGGACCACAAAGCTGTTTTCATGCCATGAAGGATATTTTTGGTTTCAAATCTCCATCACAGACCAAATGTATTAGTAAAAGCAGATCTTTAATTGTTTTCTTCTAAACTTCTAAACTTTGTAATTTCAATAAAACGTTTCCCCAAGGTTTCCACTGCACATGTTGTACCACAGCAGGGGGCATGGTAACAAACAACGTGCCCTTAAGCTCTGGCACACACTGATGTGTTTCAGCTGGCATTAGAGGCAGCGGGGAGGAAGTTAGCTTTTCCATCCAGAATACAGGTTTGGTGCAGCTATGCTGTGAATTTATACCCAACTCAAAGATGCACTCTGTAACTTTTCTGATGGAGTCAAACGGTGCGGAGGGGGAAACTAATGAAGTTGTAGTGATACTGGTTTTAGAACATGGTTTTGAAAATTCCCTCTTTAAACATTGTCACCTGCTCCGCACAGATTTTAATGCATTAAATTCCTCTCTCCAGGGAGTAACGCAGGTGGCACCACCTGGCCATGTTACAAGTCATATCCATAAAGTGGTGACCCCTCTCTCTATGGGTGCATGAAGAATGCACCTTTTTCAGGCAGTAAATTACCTGTAATTGAATAAAGATAGAAAGGTTTGATGCCATATTGTGGAACATTTCAGGCAAAGGTATAACATTGTCATGGAGACAAGCAGGTGACGGACACCCCATCAGAAAAGATACAATGTTAACAGAAGAAGTTTTCTAGCCTTATAACATTATACAGCATGTTCAAACCAACCCCATGTTTACTATGTTCTAAATCACTACAGCTTCATTAGGTTCCCCTCTGCACTGTTTGACTCTACATCTCCTCCACACTCGGTTGTATCCTGCATGTAACTGTTCACTGGTTCATGCGGATGTTTGTATGTCTGTTCTGTTTTCATTAAGCACTCTTTAAATCATGTTTTTTATTGCTTTGTTTGAAATGTTTTGGACTGAGGACATAGTAGTAGTGTGGTCCACCGCAAAAGACAGATTTGAAAGACTATAAGGGGGATTTTGCAGAGTCACAATTAACTTGACTTAAAAACTTAAATGGCCCATATTATGTTAAACTGATTTTTTCACTGTGGTTTCTGTTACAATGTTGTTCTTCCATGGCAAAAATACCAGTGGTCTGTATTGTTTAATTTACGCACATTTGAGTAATCCTGTATATTCAGTCCTTGTCTTTCTCACAACACGTCATGAAGTCACGCTCTTGCATGTTTTAAAAGTCCGTACCCTTACATTGGGCTCAACATGTTATTGTTTAAAGATCACAACTATTTGTTGGGATCCTTAATTGGTTTTAGCCTCATTTAAGCTTCCATGTGCCCTCTGTTGGCTATAATGGTGTTTTATGAACAGAAAAATATGTGAGGGATGGGAAATATATCAATATTAATATCGTTACAATATATTTTTCCCCAAAATATATCTTCCATATATCTTTTTCTAGAAGTGGCTGTATGTTATCACAATTCATCTACAACATTAGTATTTTTATATTGTCTTTAACATGTAAACAAAGTCATCTGCTGCTGATAGATTATACTTTCATATGTCATTCATTCAGAGTCTTAGGGAGATTGACCAGAAAAGCATATCATTACATAGATGAGATCATGATTAGATTTTTATCACCATATCGCAGTGAAGTTATAAAACATGACATTCAATTGAAAGTATTCCTAAATAAAGTATGCTGTAAGACCTTTAAGAAAGCATTTATACCGGCTTTTATTTCTGCCTTGTTTAGTTGCTGAACTCCAGAGAGCGTAGGCCAAGGTCGAAGAGGAGGAGGTGAAGAGGCATGTGTTCTCACTCTGGAGGTTTAGACTTTGACTAAAAGCAGACGTCCCGACTCCAAAACTAATGAAGTTTCAAAGTCCCAGCTGAGCGCGCTGCTGTGGGCCACTCCAGTCAGCTACAGTTTAAATAAATATGGTTTTATTATCATCAGTGTCAGGCCAAATATGTTACAGTCGATCTCATGAGAGGTGAAAATCCTTAAAAAGCTTGTGAAATCTGGTATGTGATTTTGTAACTTTAGGTCTACGTATTGCAGCTTGGCATGCTCGAAATAAGAGGTTCTGATTCTGAATTACAAGTTAATAAAAACCAAGGTTTATTAAGTCCATCTCACTACAGTCAAGATAGGATTTCTTTATAATTCAGCAGTAAATGCTCTATATCCTGGTTGATAGCTGGAACAATGGTAAATACACTGAAGACACTAATTCACTTAATAACATTACCACTTTGAAAATGTTTGAATAACTTCTTGACTTACCACTGGCCATAAGCAGAAGAAAATGAATGGATGGACGTATCACTGGCCTTTCTAGATATTACATTTTTAAGCAAGACGTGGCAAAAAGTAAAGGTGATGGCAGTTTCTTAAAAAAGTGAACAGTAAACTGCATTAGTTTTGTTGAAATTTATAAAACATTCTATCTATTATTGTACATTTGCGTCTAGGCCCTACTATGCCCACTTACATAACTCCCATTGTATCCAGTTTCAAAAAAACAATGATAAAAGTATGAATAAGGAACAAAATAGATATACTGTATGAGAAGATTTAAGAGTATTTGTTAAAATCTATCTATCTTTTTAATCTGAACAGTGGCTGGTTTTACACGCACACTCAGATTATTCAGATTACAATCAGATTTTTGTGCATGTAACCGTAGCCAGTGGAAAAAAAAAAAAAAAAAAAAATTATACCAATTTATTTAGCTGTCTACAACGCTTTGCACATTGCCCCTTTGAGATCTCTTTTGAACTCATAAAAAGCATTATACACTGTCCCTGACCATAATGAGTCCTGAATGAGCCTACAGTGCCACTCACATTTGTGGTTACGCTTCATGTCAGACTCACTGGGGTGCTAAATTCCTTCACATATCAGACATTTTCATCTTTGCCTTTACCTTATCAACATGGCCACTGCTGCGGTTTCATTCATCCTTCTGTTTCCTGTCTACGCTCTGACTGACAGTTCTTTTATTTACGTTACGGGCCTCACCTGACCACCAGCGCTTCTATGTGGTCCCGCTAACTTCACCGCGCTGTTAGCCATCATTTAGCCTATACACCAGCCTATAGCACTCCAGTGTCAGTTCCTATGTGTTGCGTTTGGAGCTGTTTCAATGTAATTAGAGTCATATTGAATAAAGTGCACATGTGTCACTGCCAATACAATGAATCTTACTGTAGCGGTAGTCTGCTAATGGGCTGTTAGAGCAGGAAAAACCCACTTGGAGCTTTATTAGGCTTTATGGATTTTTATTGGCTGCTCCATCCAGATTATTTGATTGGAATGACATACGGTAGCATGTTAAAACTATAAACTGATGTTGAACAGAATTACAGTTTTCTTTATTGGAGGAAATTCAAATCTGGATATGGAAATTTTTACTGTCATGCAAGAGTTGCTTTTTGGGAGTTCAGCGTCTTGCAAAGTGTTTGTAAGTTGTTTCACAGTATGTTCCATTTTGTGACTCACTTTAATTTCACTACTTGTTTATTATGTTGACATGAAAATAGTGTTTTATTTGTAACTGCACTAAGCAACACAATATCTCGAGTTAATGAATGTGAATTAAATATTATGTTAGCCTGTTCAGTTAATTAACTGCATGAACTTGGACAGAAACAAGTTAACTGATGATTAATAGCAACTAATCAATTAATGAGATAATGGTCTAATTCAGTCATCAAATTATCATAATCTGGACCCTAAACAGACTCCAGAACCGAGCACATGCTGAGATCAGAGGTTTTATGACTGAAAAAAATCAGTTGCTTGTTTTTTTGTTTGTTTGGCATGTTGGAGTCTAAACTAAACAAAAGGACGCTAGATTAATCTATTAGCATAATAATAGTTAGCTCTAGCATAATGTATTAATTGTGATGAGTACAAAACACTACTAGCAAGAGGATAGCAGTAGTTGTCAAAGATGAATGTCAATGGGAAGGTTATGATCACATATGGTTTAGCAAAAGAAGGAGTAAGTATGTACTGTAGGTTTGACAGCAGCCTAAACAATTTTCAGAACTGCACATGGTTCAGTCTCTTGAACACCAGTCTGCATATATGCTCCCCCAGTGAAATGTTGGGCCACCTATAGAACAGACTCAGACTATTATTCCACAAAGTTGGTGTATAGATTACAGAGCATGTTGGCATACAGTTGGACAAAGTAACAAATGGCATTCAGCGTGTGCCAATTCTGGAGGTCTGGTGACTCTCATATGCACTTACCCTGGTCTCAACTTGGTGTACTTGGTCTTTCTCAGAGTCAAGGACAATTTCATCAACATTGACCTATTTTTATAAATGAATGGCAGAATTTATTAAAAATACTAACTTATTTTTTGCTCTCATTTGCAGGTATCAAATCCATACTGGCCTTCAACACTCCATCATCAGACCCACTCAGCCCAACTGCCTGCCTCTGGAAAATGTCACCCTACCCCAGAAGCTAAAGCAGGCCGGCTACTCCACTCACATGGTCGGCAAATGGCACCTTGGCTTCTACAAACGAAACTGTCTACCCACTCAACGCGGCTTCGACACTTTCTTCGGCTCTCTGCTCGGAAGCGGAGATTACTACAGCCACTACAAATGTGAAGGTTCCGGGATATGCGGGTACGACCTGTACGAAGGCGAGGAGGCAGCTTGGGACCAGGATCACGGAATGTACTCGACTATGATGCTAACCAGAAAAGCTATTAGCATCTTGGCTAACCACAATCCTAATCAGCAACCTTTATTTCTTTACTTAGCATTTCAGGCTGTTCACTCTCCGCTGCAAGTTCCGGCGCGCTACCTCGAGCGCTATAAAGGAATCCCGAACTTAATGCGACGCAAGTATGCCGCCATGGTGTCCTGTCTTGACGAAGCCATCCACAATTTGACGATGGCATTGAAGCGTTATGGCTACTATGACAACACGGTTATAGTGTACTCCTCAGACAATGGAGGACAACCGCTAGCTGGTGGTAGCAACTGGCCTTTGAGAGGTAGCAAGGCGACATATTGGGAAGGTGGCATTAAGGCAGTTGGTTTTGTCCACAGCCCGTTATTGATGAACAAGGGGACTAAATGCCGATCTTTGGTCCACATAACAGACTGGTTTCCTACCTTGGTGACTCTTGCAGAAGGTACCTTGGAGGAAGATCTAAACTTAGATGGGTATGATGTTTGGGAAGCTATCAGTGAAGGTCGCCCATCTCCACGCCAAGACATTTTACATAATATTGACCCGATTTATATCAAAGCAAAAAACGGTTCTTGGAAAGCCGGGTATGGACTATGGAATACAGCAGTCCAGGCAGCTTTGCGGGTTGGACATTGGAAACTGCTAACCGGGGTGCCTGGGTATAGCGACTGGGTGCCTCCACAGACTTTCTCCACCCAGAGGCTAACCCATCGCTATCATAACGAAAGGATACGGTGGGATAGGGGGAAATCTCTATGGCTGTTCAACATCACGGCAGACCCATATGAGCGGGTGGATCTTTCTCAAAGGTACCCACATATCGTCAAGAAGATGCTAATGCGGTTAGCACATTACAATAAGACTGCAGTGCCGGTGCGCTATCCGGCTAAAGACCTCCGCTCCAACCCGCAGTTTAACGGAGGGGTGTGGGGCCCGTGGTACAAAGACGAAAAAGATAGACAAGATGAGGAACACATGAACAATCATCTGACGGAAGTTTCGAATAAAAAGCGATGGAAAAAGAAATTCAAACATCGGAAATTGAAAAGGCGAGTTGAGGAGTAAACGATAATATTTGTGAAAAAGATAATTAATTTCTCAGGGATTGACGTGTTCTATTTCAGGAATGTACATCGAATAAACTAAAACTAGACCGCAGTGAACCGAACTGCGATGTTATAGTTATAGAAGATGCTGTAGAAACACTTACTGTAAACACTACTGTCAAGCCAAGGTACAATCAAGACCTCGTGAATGTTTTGGTCCTGGCAATTAATTTTTTTCATAAGGTTGCACAAATTGGGCCAAATTGAAAGTCATTACAATGTCAGCAATCTTGATATCACTCTTTAAAGGTGCACTATGTAACTTTTCTGGTGGAGAGTCTGCCACCACAGAGATGTCATTTCTTTACCTTGTTCCATTGTACAACATTAAAGCAATCTACAATGGATTTATTCAAATACAGATGTTTATTGCTAAAGATTACAAAAAAAATATGCATTCTTACTGTAAGCGGAGTTGCCTCTCTACAGATCTGACTTGTAACTTGGCCTGGTGGCATCATGGACATAGATACATTTAATACCATACTGTGGAACTTTTCATGCAAAGCAATAATATTCCAGGGGAAAAGGTGGCAGACCCTCCCCTAGAAAAGATACAATGAGAAAAGTAAAAATCCTCCATATTTCATCTATTTTCTGAAATTCAACAGCTAATTTTGCATAATAAATTTGACAGATGACAGTAGACTATTGTATTGTTTTGCTTGTTTCTTTCTGTTACTGTTGAAAACCCCATTGCTGATGCAAAGGGGGAATAAAGCTGTGATGTTACTTTGAATAGAGAATGCATGTTTAACACAGGCATAGATGACAACCCAGATGTATTCTGTACATGTGGACTTACTTATAGAGAACTTTTATTTTTCTACATTGTGTTGCATGCTTGAACTAGTGCACCCTATCCCTTCCCACTTAGCCTATTAGATATACAGACAGTTGCCATATATTGTGGTGATAGATACCAAATCAAACATAGAGCTAGTATATAATGTGACATAAGCAGATGTTGAATTTATGTGATGTGAAAATGGATGCGTTGGTTTTATAAGCACAGTCTGTCTATCCTTTATTGAAAGAGTATGTTCCCCGTCAGATATGGTCTTTTCTGGGACAAGGCCAAAGTGAATGTAAGACAAACTGACTAAATAAAAGTCATGGACACTAAGCTCTGTGTCTCTTAATGCCTGCTTAAGATTTTATTACACTCTTGTTGTGCCTTTTAAAGTGTTTTATATTGTCAGGTTGACTCGGCGCCAGACACTACAAACTACGTATGGAGGAAAGTACAGTACAGACCAGTAAAACACCCTTAAAATGTTGCCTTATAAATCTGGAATCTATATCTAATATATTACTTATGTCAAATTATATTTTAATGCCCCTGGAACCCACATAAACGATATTCAAATTTGACATATAGCAAAGGTTATTTCTGCTTAACAAATTACTTAAAGGACCTACTATACCCGATTATGAACCATAAGTGAAGAACAGAATGAACTGTTAACCCCAACTTACTTAACCCTCTCTCTCACTGTAATGTTGAACTATGATAGAGACACAACTGTCAGGGATAGTCAGAGCCTACAAATAGCTTTAGATTTTAAATATACTTTAATGCTCCAGATGGCCCCACGCATTCTGTACTATTAAAACTAAAAAAGTACATTTAAAATTATAACTCAGAATATCAATGTTTTCTTATGAGGAATATTAGTGATAATTTTTAGAAGCAATAGTTCCATATGATCCTCAACTATCATAAAAACGTGCCATGTAATTATTAATTATTCAAACCAAGTGAAGTTAGTATGTTGTTGGATTCATTATTATAGTGGGATACAGGGGTTTAGGGATATCATGTGGAAGATCCCAATTTTGCATATCAAACCTCAACAACGCTTGAGAAATGTTTTGAATTAGTGTATCCTTAAAGGAACTTTGTAGCCTTGTAGCCTTACAGTGGGACACACAAAGGACACATACAACTTTTTCTTAGCATATGGACAGGCCATGCCTTATGTGAAAGCTCAGCTCCAGAATTCAGAATGTAGAGGCTGCACTAGCACTGATTGGCTGCAGATGCCGGGGTTTAGGTAGTGAGGATTCAGATCAGAGAGAGTTCTTTTAGGCTTAAACCAACTGGATTTCAGCACTGAAACTGGAAACCCAAATGAGAGACTCATGTGAGGCTCAATTCTGCTTTCTGATTGGATAATCTCCTTGAGAACCAAAACACCAAATCATAACATAAATAAATGTGACATTGAGTGCAATGTTATTGTAATAAAAAAGAATCAGCTTTATCAATAAAAGCTATATTTGTTTTGAACATGTTTATCTCATGTGGGGACAAAGATAGGTCAAGTTTATGAAATTTAAAATCTAAATCTAAAGTCTTACATACAGTTCTTTTTACTATAATATGTATATAATATACAGTGTGGCTTTTCAACAGAGATTTCTTGCATTTCTTGTCCACAGACCCTAACACTCCCCAGTACAGTAAATCTGGATCTTGTTGTGCCTTGTTGTGGCCCACAGTGTTTTGCTGTTTCTGACTGCGCACATGTGTGGTTAAACTTTTGGTTAGAGGAGAAGGAGAGTAGTGGGGGTTTCCCCTTAGAAAGCGTTCCAGCCTCCTCCCACCAGCTACAGTTGGATCCCCGGCGTTTGTACATTAGTCAGTGCCAACTCATGAGCTCAGAGCAGCCAAGCCTTCACTGTAACTCCACTTAATGTGCGAACAGATTACAATGATGAAAAAGATGGCTCCCCTTGCACTTTGGCCAGTATAAAATCAAAGCGACAAGTTATTTCTCTGTTTTGTCTATTGGTTCAGGCACGAAGGAAACTCCTTTTGAAAATGTAATGTTTTTTGCATTGTTTTAGTCAGACATTATCTTTGATACCTACAGTAGCTGCATCAGAGTGTCGCATGTCAAAGTAGTACCCTGTCACCTCACATGAGGGTCCCTGGTCCTTTCCGGATCGCTAAGGGTCTTTCGGTTCTCAGTAAGTTTTCTCCAGGCGCTCTGGTTTACCGCCTAACACATGGACAGTCAGGTTCTTCCTCCAGCTAGCCTTCACATGTTACAAGGAGGTTTCTGGTTCTATTCCCGGGTCTCTGAGGGTCTGTGTCTGGCAAGTTTTCTCTGGGAGCTCCACTTTAACCTTTACCACTAAAACATGTCCCAGGAAGGCTCTACAAATGCATCACAGTACATTTGGTGTTCCACAAGGTTCAGTATTAGGTACCTTTTCTTTTAACAAAGTTTACAGTGTTTTACATGTCAGATTATAAAAACAACAGACAGAAAAGAGTAAGGTAAGGGTTAATATTTTATCTGTGCAATGGAATGACAAGAATTCTTTCCACTTCTCTAGAAACCAACAAAGGTAAGAACCCCATATCAGTGTAAACACTTGTATTCAGACTTATGGAAAATTAGGTGTGGTGCATAGGTATGCACTGATACATAAAGATTTTCACTCCCTAAGCACACCACCATGAATATAAGTTTGTATTAACCCCATGTAATATCTGATTATTGCTTAGAAACTGTATATTTAGATAACACTTGTCTGGTTGTAAACATTGTGTATACATTTTATTAACTTGTGATCACAATTTTTCTTTTGAATTTGTTTTACTTTGCACACTCGACAGGTTCTATTCTGTTTCATGCAATAGTTATTCGGACCAGTCCCAATCACACGATAAGACCAGCCCAATCCAGGTGGGAGTGTCTTGCCAATTTTACCAACCAATACCACTACAAGGAATGAACCTTTGGGTTACTGGTTATAGGTCTGTAAATGGCTGAGCTACTGCAATGAATTTTCTGTGAGTCCTATTAGCATATCAAATTAATACAATTTCTTATAATCCCACTAACATGCCCATACTGTTACTTAAATTTGTGACTGTCAGATACATTTTCCCAATTTAAAAATAATGCATTCTAGTACTTTATGTTCCGAGAAGTCTCTTGCTAAATAAGCTGTCAACATATCCCGTTACTGCTCTTATATAAGGCAACATAGTGGAACTTTAGGACCTTTTGTTTTTGCCAACTCCTGCTCTAGTCACTCAGCATCTCTGGCTACAATTTACCTGAAAGTTTTCTGTAGCCAAGAGATGTCCTTCCTCCACCGTAATCCGCATCTGAAAGTGATAAAAGATCTCATTTTTTGGAGTTCACAGTCCCACAGGGCTCCGGAACAGTTAAACCCCGGATTCTCTGGGAATGGGAATCTTATACATTTGTTTTCACTTAGAGACATTCAAATCCCTCTTATGGGAAAGTGCACATTTAGTAACATAGCTTAAAGGCCATACATCAAACTGCCTGCTGATGCTGCTTTGCATTACCAAAGCCATTAGCGCTGGTGGGCATAGCCTGATACAGAGCAGAACATGCTAGATTTGATCCAATTGGAGTGCAGCAGAGCGTCAAGTGGCAAAACGGAATTCCGAGTTTCCCACGTGACCGAGGTGCAAATTATCCGAATTATGTGAAGTCAACTGGAATGAGACAAAATCCACTCATTTATTTAGCTAAATTCTCATCCCATCTTCAAAGACCAACATAGACCAGCTGTCGTCAACACAATCAAATTTTATTGAATGTCAGTGAACGCCATAGTTTAATCCTAAGATTTGCATGCAGAAGGGCAGGGGCTTTTTGGCGAACAGAATACATACCACTTCAAAGATCTAGGGGTTTGTAAAATAGTGTAAGAGATGGATGCTGTCATGTACAATACACAAGCAGGAAGTACTGTCCAGATCATGATGACGATCTTTTCCTGAGAATCAGACAATAAAATGCTTTCTAATTAGATGCAGACAGCCCACAGTGGACTTTTCATGTTGCACAATTTTGATTTGCATACAACCATAAATCAGTATCTTTAAAGGAATATGTAATTTTTCTTATGGAAGATGTGCTATCTACTTGTCTCACTGGAATGTTCCACAGTATGACATTAAATGTATCTATAGCATTTATTTAAGTATGAGTGTTTTTATTATGTGAGCAGGGTCAACTCTTCACAGATCTGACTTGGTTTTATGGCATCATCTGCTTGTCTCCATGGAGATATACCTATCTCCAATTAATGCTATACTGTGGAACATTCCAGGCAAAGCAATAACATCTCCATGAAGACAAGCAGGTGGCATACCTCCAGTTACATAGTGCACCTTTAACTTTCACCTTCCATTATATACTGCATTACCTGCACTCACTGCACTATATTGTATTTGGACAGAAGACAGAGCGCTCCGGTGGACAGTCTCTGTGGACTTGTTTAGGTCCAGTCCAGACCCAGCCTCAGACCTGGGGATTTCCTCATGAGCCATTTCATCTGAGCACAACTGGAACTGCTCTCACATTTCAACAGCCTGCTCCATTCGACACACTGCTGAAATATCCCCATTCTGTGATATATGAACCACTCCCCTCCACTTTTACTCTCCATGATATGGTCACTCTTCTCACTGCTGTACGTTTAGTATTTTCCACTTTCCTTTGTAGTATTACTGTAATATACTTGAGATAGAGCAAGGAGCTTGGAGTAGAGACACTGCTCCTCCATAGCCAATTGAGGTGACTTAATCCTCTACTGTTCTGGAGACCATCTGGACCAAACAGAGAACCCAATGAAGATCTTTATATAGACCATAATTGTGTTCATTATAGGAAATTAATGTGTCAGGTATGAGCAATATGTGGTATATAACAGTACAATTACAGATAAGCATTAGAATAAATATTATATCTATAAAAACACAATTATAAAAAGAACACTGGACAGTATAAAGTGAGATTTCTGCAATTTTGTGGCAGAATTTTATAGTTGTTTAGCTGTGCATATGACGAAGGTTTTTATCCTGCACTTTTCTCTTTTAATGTCAATTTTATGATGATTATTTATGTTTTGATTTGTTCGTATTATGACTTTAATGTCTTTCTTATTCTGTAAAGCACTTTGAATTATTTTGTGTATGTATTGTGCTATACAAATAATCTTGTCTTGCCTCCAGTCCACTCACAATTTTTCCCAGGCATATTTGAGCACATTTCTGAAAATTGTGAAATATAAAAATGTTTGTCCCCAACATGAGTTTATGTGGAAAGACCAGTTCTCAGTAAACCATTATGCAACGTCCAGCTCACCTTTTACTCATTAGTGTACTATACAGTAAAGAGTGTCCTTGATTACAGTTTACACAAAGAGCCCATAGGTAGAAACATGATCTCCTCTGGTCCCACCTGTTTGATACTGCAGCAAGTATTGTGTCATTTCTCCATTTGTTTTAGCCGGGTAACCTGTAGTAGTAGTAGTAGTAGTAGTAGTATTTAATGTGGGTAGACCAGCTGGATATGGTGTTTCTCCATTAAAGCACTATTTCTCATGGTTTCTGTTTCTATTCATGTGATTTTAGAAAGGTTCCTGTCACTGTTAAACCCAGCCCCACCAGCTTCCTGAATGACCACACAATTTCCTTCCTTTATATTACGCACACGAGTAATAATAAATCATTTTGTATATCAGTGCAATATAGTAGTAACACATTCTATGCAAGTGTGAGAAAAATAAAAATTAAGAACAAAAACGTTTACCTGATAATATATGTTTTTAATATCTATGTCCTTACGTTCTAATTTCCATGATGATCAGATATTTATCTACCAGAAGTGGAAGAAGTATTCAATTTTGTTACTTAAGTAAAAGTACAGATACTGGAGCAAAAAAATACTCAAGTAAAAGTAAACAAATCAAATGAAAAAAAAATCTCCTTAAGTAAAAGTACTAAAGTACCTGTCAAAAAATGTACTTAAAGAGTAAAAAGAGTAAAAAGTATTTCACACAGATTTTCAGATCCAATAAGGCTTCAAATGTAGTGATTTTGATAAAGATTTGTGCTGAATTCTGTTCAACAAAAACAACTGAATTGATAGTTTTATTCTAGCTGTTATTTGTATATTTTTGTTTGTTCAGACTATGAACGTGTTAAAGATAAACCTTCAGACTTTTCAGCAGGTCTCAGACAATAATAAAAAAATACTTTTTTCTTTTCAGTCCTGTTCAAAAATGTAGTGGAGTGGAAAGTACAGATACCTGCTCTCAAATGTAGTGAATTAAAAAGTATCCACTTTAAAATTTACTTAAGTACAGTTTTTAGGTATCTGTATATTTTACTAAAGTGCAGTACTTTACTACTTTTACTTTGTTACGTTCCAC
This sequence comes from Periophthalmodon schlosseri, assembly GCA_000787095.1. Taxonomy (NCBI): domain Eukaryota; kingdom Metazoa; phylum Chordata; class Actinopteri; order Gobiiformes; family Gobiidae; genus Periophthalmodon; species Periophthalmodon schlosseri. Next base: position 109,825 of record JACM01056035.1, read on the forward strand.
CACTGCAGTCTACCAAGAATGCTCTTTTTATTTTTTATTATTGTATTGTATGATAAAGTTTAGTAGTACATAGTGAGAATGTTTTGGGGTTTTTTTAATATGTAATTATTTGACATTTTTCTTATAATAGACAACATTCTGCGTTGCATACAACAACTATTTTGTTGATCTGAAATGATCTTGTAGCCAAAATATCATCACTTCCAGTTGCATTTCACGTGGCAACTTTTTTTTTTTAAGTTCTTCTACATTCCATAAAGTACAAATATTCTGTGCTTGGAGCTTTAGTTCCATGCAAGTTGCAGAGCCCAATATACTATCATCAATAGCCCATACATTTTCCTATTTCCTTTTCCCTACTCTGAATCCATATTTCACTGTTGGAATGTCTCCATGGAACTCCAGGGGAATTTTGCTCTTTTTATTTGGCTACTCTGCAGATTCACAACATTAGCATGGACCAATCACTGTTTAGGATTGCTATGGATACGGATTATTTATGGTCATATCTTGGACGTGGGTTGAAATAAGGAAAAGTAGAAGAGGTGTGCAGGAGAGATGCTAGGATTAGGTTATAAATTGTTCCCAGATGGCGTCATCATGGTGGAGCACTCAGCTGTTCAGAGACCTGGCCCCGACCCAGACCGTTCAGCCCAGCTTTGTAAATTTACCCACAATTCTCTGCAGTCGGTAATGAAGAAAAATGACTGGATACATTTCAAACGAAGCTATCCACCTGTTAGTGACAGCACGAGAATCGGTAAAGAGAAAACTATAAGGCTGGATTTGTACGTGGGATACATTATAACCAGTGGCGGACCGTGGCCTCGGGTCAGTGCTGATGCTCCACAATATTTAGTGCGTTTGTTGACGACACTGACTACCTTAATGATGCATCTGCTGATTGATACGACCACGAGTGCACACACTGAGTCAGAACACGCACACACATCACCGTCTACAAGTGGACCCAACTACAATGGACACCTTTTAACTTGGTGCTTTCTCATTAGGCTATAATATAACCAGACGACTACTTTCACATTTGTTGGCTCCATGTTGCCATCCGATGTGTAATCCAACCACGGAAGCATAAATCCATGACTTCAACAGTTCATTCATTTTGTGCTGTGTGAGGTCAGAGTGTCAGTAAATCCTTGGCTAGCAGTCTGGTTGTTTTAGATGCTCTTCTGAACGTTTCATTACAACTAACAAACTGCTCCTCTTTGTCTTTTTCTTTCAAACCTCGCCAAAAGTGAAACAGGGCCAGCAGCTTCCAGACAGAAGGCCCAAGAAAAGAGAGGCCATTTCTGAATGTGTAACCCCCATAATATCACCACATCTGAAACTCTTATGCATGTTATGTTTGAGACAATTTTAGATCTAAAAAAATACAACATTGTGATGTAAATACATTTTTTGGCTGAAATGTCAGGGCCAGCAGAGAAGGCCCTGCTGGACTTGACCCTCTGCTGGTCCTGATGCCACACCACTGATTATAACAGGATAGGAAGTAAAATGAGCAGGAAGTAGCCATTCATTCCAACCTGTATAAACAACAGATTTCATTATCCGATTTTGACAAAATACATTGAGCAATTTGATTTTTGAGTTACTGATTTTGTGTGATGAGAACATTCATGTTAACAAGCAAAGTATTGACTTCTCCTAATTTCCTAGACTTTTTTTGTCAGAAGGTTGGATTGATCAATATGCTTCTTAGTGAGTTCATCTTGGGCACCTGTTGCACAAATGTTTTGCATTTAAAGGCACGCTGTTTAACTTTACTGTTGAGAGGTGTTGAGCAGCAGGTCGGATCTGTGGAGAGGCGAGCCCCCTCACAGTGATGCATGCTTTTTAAATGTCTTTTTCCCTCACACCAGTATATCCAATGCAAAAACGTGAGGAACCCCCCCTCACCAGAAAAGTTACATAGTGCACCTTTAACTAATTGAAAAGATGTTTACAAAACAGAAAGTTGTTTGTTAAACTCTTAATTTGCTAACGCACAGCATCATGCAGTTTTAGGTCTGGATGTTTTATCTAATTAGATGAAGATATATATTATGATTCATTGATGTAAAATACCATAAGCATTTTGCCTTACAGTGTCTTCCAGTATTTTCTTTTTTCTGTTATACCTTTAAAATATGTCAAACTATGCCAAATATGTCATAAAATATAGATATAGGAAACCACAGAATTGCAATCCCATATTTTCTTTCATACATCATGATGTGTGAACAGCTGTACTTTGTCTTGGGGTTGTACCTCTCTTTGCTTTTTCCTTTTCTTCTCTCTCTCTTTCTCTCTTCCAGATGTGGACTTGGACTCTGTCTCTTTGTGGATCCCCAGCTGTCTAAAATCAGGCCAACACATGGATAGATGAACAATTGTGTGATGATAGACACGTTCACCCACACTTGTTCTTCAGAATACAATGCAACGTCCATTTATGATGCATGTGTCCACTGTGATCACAGCACTAAAGCAGAGTGGAGTAGAAGAGTGTGGTATCATACAATGTGCCTGTTAAGAGACACTAGTATATCACCTGTGGTATGAGGAGGGATGTTGCCAATTAAAATGTATTAAAAGTTATTATTACTGTTTGTCTGTGTAATCTTTCAGTCATCTAGGTATGATCCATGGCAAAAGAAAAATTCAATTCTGTCAACTGGACAAAAGTTTTAGAATGAACACATTTCACATCTGCTCATCCAAGCGGCTTCTTCAGTTGTGGTCAGATCACTGCTGGACACTGCCTTATATCTATCTGAAGGGAGGAGCTAGCTACACTGAAACTAACACACCTATACAGGTTCTGTTTGTTGGGACAGTGTGAACTGTGCCTGAGTCACATTTTGCATAGTTGTTCAGGTCCCTAATGGGTGCACTCACTTTTTAACATACTGGCTATCACTATGTCTTGTTTTGATTTAGGTCTGAGGATTATAAATAAAAGATAAATGATGTCTAAGCCCCCCTATTTGTAATCCAAATCAAATGTAACTTACTGTAAAAGAAACAAAAACAAACAAAAAAAAAAAACCAAAAACCGAAACTATGTAACTTTCTCATTTAGAGTCCATCATCTGCTCGTTTCCTTGGAGATTATTTAGCTATGCCAAGAATGTTCCATCTATCTTGAATTGAGCCAATTACAGGTGTTTTTATTTCTCAAAAAATACCTTAAAAACCGTGCATTCCTACTGTAAATAGCCTTGCCCCTTCACAGATCTGACCTGTAACTTGACCCAGTGGTTTCACCTGCTTGTCTCCACGGAGATAAATATGTGTAATGCCATACTGTGGAACGTTTCATGGAAAGCAATAACATCTCCATGGAGACAAGCAGGAGGCCCACCTCCACTAAAGCTACATGCACCTTTAAGTTTGTTTTCTTAGCTCAGGCTGTGTAACTTGTCATTTAAAAAACACATTGATTGCCTATATTTGAACCAGTGATAGAAACGTCACTGAAGCTGTAGTGTAACGTTGTCAAAATCTATTTCAGTCAAGCAGCGCCCTCTTCTGGACGTTTATACTGCAATTAATTCATTCCATTCATAGTGCACCACTTAACCATTTACATCTAAGCCCTATGAGGAAAAGAATGAAAACCTATCTATGGATTTCAGAATTATGAAGAATTACGACCATTGCCGTAGAGAATAACAATTTACGAATAAAATATTATATGTTTTCAATTGGAGAAAGTCCACAAAAGGGTACAAGGCAAGCTATATAAAGTCTACTGCTAAAATCCATGAATAAACATGATGTGTTTGTTCCTATAGGGCAATTTTAATAGTCCTATTATTAGATTAGGCAAACTCATTATTATCCATTTTACACCTTTATTGAATATCATATATCATACCATAATAATCATTTGAATGTTACACAGTTGTTGTGTGTAGCCTAGTTGGGATTTGTAAATGACAAGATGGTCTCTCCGGAGGGGGCACATGGGCAGGAGATTCCCATCAGGTTTAGGGGGGTTTCTGTTCGTATCTAAAAATAGAGCGTTGCCATGGAGACGGTCCTGATGCAGACACAGTGTTTCCTGAAAGGAGAAACCAGCAATCATTATGTGTGAATGAACAGAATGATGACATGAATGTAGTGACCACTCAGGGGCTTCCTTTCTTCTGGATTACATGGGATTATGGGATGAAAGGGGATTCATGGAGATCAGGTTCATAGTGATGTTTATCGTATAGAACGGATAGGCTAGTTTATTTAATTTATTTACTGAATATTTATGAATGATAGTAGTTGATGCTGTTCTAAAGGTTGAGTAAAGAGTGAATTTGGATATTTGAAGAGAAGTTTAATGTAAGAAATATATAAACATTATATATAGGCATATTCTACAAATGTTAAACAAAATATTTGACCATAACATTGTTAAAGAGGGGGTATTATGCAAAATCGATTTTTTTTTATTTTTTTTTTAGCTTTCTACCATGTTATAATGTGGTTCCCTCATTATAAACATGCCTGAAGAGGTTTTAGATGTCATCCATGCATGTTTCAATAACTGCCCTGTTCAAACACCTCCTTATGGTTTGCTTTAAGATTCTGTGCAATGCTCCGCCCATAAGCCTACATCACCCATGCTCCCACACAATAATTCTCCATAAATATTCAAAAGCATAATACAAAACTGTACTCATCAACTTGACAAACCTGATGCGATGTGCAATAGTTTCATTAGCGGGATGCACGCTGATTGTGTTGTGATAGTGTTCTGAAGGGGGAGTGACTAAGCACGGAGAGCAAAGGGAAGGGATACTTAGAGTGTCAAAAATGAAAGTGAAGCACATTGTTTTTGCCAAATACAGCATTTTCAAAACAATTAAAGGTATGGCGATATAAATATGTTATCAGTTAATACTCCATCGAAGTAAAATACCCCCTCTTTA
>KN483897.1:0-19476 GCA_000787095.1 Periophthalmodon schlosseri
CCGCTCGAACGTGACAGGGGTAAAGTTCAAACAGTGCGGAAGGCTCGGGCCAGTCAAGTAGAACGACCCTGCCTCGTATTGCGTATGTTTTTTGTCTCTATGTGTTGTGGGATTGTGTTGGTCGATGCATTTATGTTGTAGCTAGTAGTTAAACGTGTCACGGTGTCATTTATAAAAGGTAAATGTGATGAAGTTATAGAACAGAATATGTTAAACTGATGTAAGTAATACAGTTTCAGTTCATGTTGGCGTGTGGGACACTGATTTCTACGTAACTGAATTGGGGGAAATTGTGTTCGCCCAACTCCTTATTGCATCGTGCTACATGCTACATTTTAAATTGGAAGATCATTATGGTGTATGAATGTGTGTGAATGGGTGAGTGGTTCCTTGACGTAAAGCTCTTTGAGTGCCTTGAAGGTGGAAAAGCGCTATATAAAAATGTGACCATTTACCATTATGTCATGAATATAAAATCTGACTTTTTCCAATATTGAGTTATTATTTTTGGTGGTTTATGCAAATTTCACTTTTGTACTCGGAAATGCCACATTTGAATATGAAAACAAATAACACAAAACTTGTAATGTTAGGGTGTGTTTTATAATTGTGCAGATACAATATCAAAATTAAAACTACACTGGGGAAATAAACCTGGATTAGAACAGGACCAAACCAGGACCAAGTGAACGCACTAAACTAAAGGCCATTTCTATTACTTTTTAGTATAGTAATAAAAAACTTCCCTCGTAACTACTTCTACTAAAGATTAATTGGGGTGTCATTATTATATAGTACATTTTAAGCACTTACTTCAATTCTCAATGTTATGTCAGGAATCCCTCTAAACATTCCACCAGTCAGCTCAGTTTATTTGCCTGGAAGAATCACATTGTGTCTTGGTCAAACAAAGCTCTCCTCAACCCTGACGCTGTTTACCGCATTCCACGGTAACACTTGAGTCCACTCTGCTACCGCGCCAAAGATCAGGGCCGTGCATCATTTCAGCACAATCAAATCAGCTGCCTGTTTGTACTCCTGTTGTACATGACAGAATGCATGCTGGGAGGAAACATGCAAACAGGGACAGGGGAGGCAGTGAGCTCGAAAATAAACTCTTTACAACTAAATACTTAAGGTCCCACAAGAACAGCGTTGGGACTAATACTTTGAAAATGCATTTAGTGACACAGTAATGAAAAATAATGCACGGCGGTAGCTCAGTTGGTAGAGTGTTTGTTCACTAATCCGAAGGTCGGTGGTTTGAATCCCGCTCTCGACGTAAACATCGTTGGGTGAGCGGTCAGATCCACTGACCACAGACGGGTGGTGCGATTCCAACTCCCACAGATGAATGTGTGTCATGTGAAGCGCTTTGAGTGCTCTGAAGGTGGAAAAGCGCTATATAAAAATGTGACCATTTACCTGCTTTAAAATGTATTTTGTTATATATTCAGGTACACAGTCCAATCAGAGTGCTATATGTCTGAATACAGTCTGAATACTTGAATACTTTTATATAAGTTGTATTAAATTATAGTGTAGAAAGTTTCAAAGGAATAAAACAGCGTATTGTTTGTCGTACCATTGTTATTATCACTCACACACAGTATCATTATCACCGATCCGAGAAGGAAAAAGTTGAACGTTTACGCCATGTATCCATTTGAAAGTTACTGGAGTTTCAATACCACCAAATGAAAAAGGAACTGTCCTGGAACAGAATTACTCAAAATTTGGATTCTAAATACATATATACGTATATGGTACATTCAGTTACTTCCCAGCACTGCCCAAGAACCACAGGTGGAGGAACGCAAAATCATAAACGAAGCAAAAATGTTTGAAGAGAAGAAAGAAAGAAAGAAAAGAGGGAGAAAGAAAAGGGGGTTGGAACGAAACACAAGTAAAAAGAGCGCAGTGCGGATAGGCCCAAATGATAGGGTGCAACCAAATGAGGCTATGTAATTTAGGGTGTTTAGTAATTACGCTGGTTTGACAGAGCCATGTCAGTACCAGACTTTTCTTCATCCCCTATTGCTCCGTAAACCAGCATCCTCATGTTTTCCATATTTAGCTATATTCTCACTCTCTTAACCTCCTACTCCCCGCTGTTTTAAACGCTCCACTCAAGCGCCGGTCTGAAACTTTTACCAGCTGTAGAGCAGAGCCCCGTCTGCCTCTTTCCAGCATTTTTCCATCTGACAGCCTTGAAATATACAGGGAAACAGTAATGCATGTTTTCTTGGTCTATGAAATTTCATTTATAGTGGCGCACCCGGGGCCAAGAGGCTTGACAGTTGGGCGGCACGGACTTGTGATCTAAAAGTGATTTATTCTACCCCAAATACCCCATTATTCTTAAGTGCGAATGCGACGATCGTATGTATGACTTTTATTATAAGATATTTTATACCATATAGCTTGGACATAAGAATACAGGCCCAGTGGAAGTTGAGCATTCTTGGGGAGAAAAAAAAAAACCTTCCAGAATATGCCCATGCTGAGTTGATAAAATCCACATTAGCGAAAAGCAGGAAGCTGGCAATAAAATCGGACACATGGAAATAGTCAGGCTCTCGCGATTTCACAGTAGTATATGGGCGCTCCAATGAACATAAACCGTCGTATGCCAATGATGAAAGACTAAACAGAGAAAGAAGTCTGCGGTGTTTTAAGTCAGGACTGAGTAACACTGTGGCATTGGCTGATTATCCGGGAAATCTCCGAACGCTTCACTCATACCAAAGTAAATACGAGGCATTAACATGTGCTTTTTATCCTGACAAAGCACAAGCTGGAAACAAGCCTCCCAATCACTGTAAGTAGTGATTAAACGGCGCATGTTGGTTGTTTTTGGATAAATGAATGGGAGGTTGTAGGAGGAGGGCAGGTGCCAGTTTTTCAGTATTGATTATTGTGTTTTCAGAGCAAATATCTAGAAGGAAAATCCACAAATGTTGGACCCTATAACGTACCCAGCTACATTTAATCGCTGACCACACCGATCTATTTGTCACAACTAAACTAAATCATGCTGGCGTCACCATTTTGCTTGTGACTAAATATTTTCAGTTGTATTTTAAATTGACAGTAAGTATGGTTTTATCTAAAACCACAGAGACTAGTGAATGAATAATGCATGAAAATGGAAATGTAAAGTGACTTTCAGCATCTGGAAAAGCGCTATGTAAAACTAATGCCTTATTATCATTATTATTACCAGAACCAGCATCGCTTCTAACCCATTTTCTTTCAATAGATACTTTTGTCAGACCAAGGTTTAGTTTGTTTTCATACCTGACAGTTTGGACTGCTCATTTTAATAGATTCTTTTTTCAGACCAAGGTTTAGTATGTTTTCATACCTGACAGTTTCGTCTGCTCACTAGCGGTCTTTCCTCAGAGTGGCATATGATGTTGCTGTGACGTGTCCGGTCAGCTGATTTACACAGGTTTTGGTGCTGTCTTCCCACTGGTGGAGGCAGGATGACAGCGCCATCTGCGGTCCGACTTCTTCAAGACAGTATCCCAAGTGTGCGAGAGTAAAAAAGGCCCCCTTGTCCTGGTTTTAAGTCCCGACACGTCACAGCTGTTCAGTTCAGTTCAATATATTTTTGTAGAGCCCAAAATCACAACAGCAGTCGCCTCTTAGGGCTGAAAATGATCATGGATTTAACCAACAGAAAGTTAGAAAATCAACAATGAAACAGACATTGGGCAATAACAGACACGCAAATTAATCAACAGAAAACAAGAAAATGAAGTGTCCCAGAACATCTCCTGTCCTTAGACCCTCCTTCTCAGCAAGGAAAAACTCAAAAAAACCCAGTGAGAAAAAGAAAAACCTTCACGTGACCACTCTGAGGAAGAGCACTAGTGAGCTGTTGAAACTGTCAGGTAAGAAAACAAACTAAACCTTGGTCTGGAAAAAGATTCTATTAAAATAAATTATCGGAAAACCAGATGAGCCTCATTGGACTACTGCCTCTACCACAATTTTACATCTAAATAACTAGAATGCGATGCCAGATATATCAAGTCAAATCTAAATCAAAATTTAAACAGCAAGGACAACGATAACACAATTTCCTTTGCAAACAACAAATTTATATGTAAAAATCTGACAACCCCGTAGTTTAGGCCTCCGCAAACATTTTTTTTTATTAGTTTAGCAGTTAATATTCCAGTCATGTCTCAAATGTTGATGTTCCTGGACGTGTTTAAAATGTTTAAAACAGAATCCTACTATTTAATCAAAAAACGTTCAGCCTTAACGAGAAGTAATATTTTGTTTGCCAACTCTCGAATCACGCACCTTGGTAGACCTCTTCCAGACTCTTGCATTTCCACAAACTTAACACATCTGACCATATGTTTGAAAACAGCAGAATAACTGGAGTTCTGCTCTGTGTTCACTGTATACATCTGTGGCCTGGTGGGTGCATACGCCCAGTAGAATGAAGAGCCTTTATACGCCTGTGTGGTGAAGGCTGGACGTTCGTATTAATCCTCTGGGATGGTGTGTTCTGATTGCAGCCTCTAGTTTGCTTGAGTTGGCACCAAAAGTGGCACCAATGAGAAGGGCGTCTGCCACAGTCTAAATACTGGGATTACAGGCTAGATCCAGTGTCCTTCTGTCTTACACACTGAGCGCTGGTAGGGTTCATGTCTTGACTTGAAGTGAACACCTTTTTGTGATACATTGCTGTGCGTTGTAGATTAGTCCTGCAAGTTGTATCTTCATAGTGCTCGGTTTTGATTCCAATGCCATATGGGGCATTTGAGAGCTCGCATATGGCCTGAGTGGTATTCCATTTGGGTATTTCTTCCAGTTCTCGTCAAACTAAAATACACCAGTCGAAAATTTTGATTTCTGATTCAATGTGTTGTTTACTACTTTCTACATACTGAGTGCCTCAAATATATGACACAAGATACATGGAATTATGTAAAAGATTTCGATTCCTCAAAATAACAACCCTTTGCTTGGTTGACAGAGCTGTAAACCCTTAGCCTTCTCTCAGTGAGCTTCGTGATGAAGTCCCTGAAATGGTTTTGACGTTGCACGGGTACCTTGGTTCTTCAGGGTTCATTATTGGGATGTCAAGAGTGCGTAAAGCAGCGATCAAAGCAAAGGGTATTTGGATATTTTTGAATAATCTATAATAGTTTTGAGTTCTTACAGGCCTTTTTGTTCATTACATCCCTTCATTTTGATGGCTTCAGTGAGAATCTACCATTTAAATAAGAAAACTTAAATGAAAAGGAGTGTCCAAAACTTGTCACTGATGGTTTATGCCCATAAAGTAATGATCTATCTCTGATCTATTGCTAGAAGGATGGGTCAAATGCAGAGAACCCATTAAATCTATACCTTTATGGTGTGATGAAGACTTGGGATCTATAGAATTTCAAATGGGAAAAGTTGTAAAACAAACGTAGCCGTGTCACACTTTCCCCTTTCTTCTCCTGACATTGAAACCCAAGAATTAAAACTTAGGCTCATGTCATTGAAGTGATCAAACAGTTTGCAACACTTTAAGACCTTGCTGTCGGAACATTCAACTCCCATCATCCCTACCTCGGCAGCATACTGATGATGTCATATAAAGTCGCAGCCGCCACACTACATCATGGCTGACATTTTCACGGCTGACGGCTCTCTGAACGGTCCCAGCACCTCGCATCCAGTAAGAGCCTCCATTACTGCTCTGGTAAGTCATAATTCATAACGTATTGTCTAACACCTAAAGGTAAAGTCTAAAGGACAGCTGTCATTGAGTGTAACTGCAAAGATATCTTTTCCAATATGGAGATTAGGGGGTCACGGAAAAGGTGTTAAGTTGGTCTCTTGATGATAATTACGAGGAGTGGAACTTGATTTATCGCGCCATCAGCGGCTACGGAAAGCAGTGGAAGAGCGATGCAGATGAACGCAAAGGTAACGAGATAAAAAATGAGCAGAAGTGAAAAGAGTAGCGTTTTTGATCGATCGTGAGGAGTGGTGTCCATTTAGGTAATGGACGGAGGATCGTAAGTGGAACGGGTCACAAGCTGTTTTATTATCCACTCCGTCAAGAAATGGAGATGCAAGCCGTACTCTAACCACAGTTTACAAAAGCCCTGGTAAATGTGTGTATCAAAGTGGGCTATACTCTTCATAAGATTTTCAATGTTATTTTGAAGATATGCTAAATTCGAATACTGGAAATATTTGTATTAAAAAGAAAATCTATCTGACAGCCTTGAAATAAATGTATTAAAAAATAAAAATGGCACAAACCTATTATATATTATTAGAAAATGTATTAAAAATAAAAATGGCACAAACCTATTTTGTAATGTTTTTTCCAAAAGCGGTTTGAATTGTAGTTCTGAACTTTGTGGATTATTTTAAAAGTCCTTTCACGTAAACATAAATCAATCAAATTAATCAGTCAACTACTTTATTAATTCTAAACCAGTTTGCATTTAAAGACACATTTTCGCACATTTCAACTGAATTACCAAAATATCATTGTAGGGATAACACCACCACCAACAATCAATAAATACATAAATACATAAATAAAATAAATAAAATAAATACAATTATAATGAATGCATAAATAAATAAATAAATAAAATATATACATACAAATTTGAAATAAATAAATAGATGAGATATTAATTTTTGTCAATTTTACCACACCCTAGATATATTGAAGATAAAGAAAATGAGAAAAGGTAATCAACACAATAATAGCTGTTAAATACTAAGTAAGTTCAGTTGTTTTAGTTTAACTTGATAATTGATAATAAAATAATTGCTGTTTTCATTATTTTTGCAGACGTCTGATGCTTTGTAACAATGCCATGCTAAGGTGTGTCAGTTTCTCACTCCAGCGACCCAACCCGCCTCCCGTCTTTCGATTTTAATTGACTTAACATGGCTGAGATTGAACAAAAATAAGCTGATGGAGAGATAATGGAGCCGACTCGGAAAGCTGCCTGTGCGGTGGTTTGTACAGAAAGCCCTGTAGACACATTCACACAGTGTTAATGTATGTTTGAGGCTAGACTTGAACTTGTAATAGTCCACTCATCATTAGAGTGGTTCTTACGTTGACTGGTTTAACTACCTTTTAACCATTGCTTCCAAGCATTCCAAACTCCAGTGAGTTTTGTACTGAATGCATTGAAACTCTTCTACTTTATTAAAAAAAAAAAAATACCTTGGAGTATAGAGGCTTGGTGTTATTTTTGCTCCAAGCTTTAACAGATCTAAAAATTAAATATATGCACAGATGAACTAAAATATACATGTACATAAATGTATTTTAAAAAACACATCACATTTAGATTTAAAAAAAAAACCCTGCATATTTTGGAGAATCAATATATGTGAGTGAGAGTCGTTACTTTTTTTTTTACCTTCTCGACTAGTATTTTATTAAAGGTGCTATATTACACAAAACTGATTCTCGTGAGCTTTAAACCATGTTATAATGTTGTTACCTCATCAAAAACATACCCGAAGTTGTGTTTTGTTTCATTCACACATGTTTGAATAACCCTGGTTTATTCGTCTGTCTAAATCTCCAAAGCTCAAAATGCTCTGTTCCACCTTGTGATGTCATGAAGCGGTGTTTTTGATGAGGAAACCACATTATACCGTGCGTAATATGGGCCCTTTAACTTAGACTCTTATGTTGTACAAGAGGTAATGAGAAATAATAATGCACGAATACAAGACCGACCAGCTTCGAGCATGTAGCCGTCATCTTGTCAAAGTTCGGGCGGTGTACCGTATTTGATCCACCTTTGACAACAATGCTTTGAAGTACCTGTGCATTGTGACTGTGTGCCAGGTGCTCTTTCACTTTCTGCTCATTCACTCTCTCCTTTGTTCTCCGTTGCATTCTTCCTATAGTTCCTTCTGCTCCTGTCCTTTTGGCTCCCCTTACCTTTGCAAACCGTTCTGCCAATTCATCTTCCTACGTATTACATCAAATCCTGTACTCATCAATTCTTCCGTTCCTTCCCATTTTTCATTTGCCTTTGAGCTGAAAATGGATTCAAACGGATGAGGTCATGTGTTTCTGTCAACACTCAGATCGCGTAGCCGCTAACAGTCAAGCTAACAGTCGAGGAGGCGCGTTCTCAATGGCGACGCCGTGTTTTGAGTTCTCAATAGGCTCAGAAAGACGAGTTTGCAGGCATTAGAAGCTGGATATATGATAAGCTAACACGAAAGCTGTAAACATTAGCTTGTGAAGACGACATTTTTGTGGTTACGGATTAAACGCGCAAGGAAAACAATAGCGAAATGTGCGGTGGCAAATTGACTGAGGTTGGCTATTCTTTCAACACGTACTTAGAGGGTGTTGATTTGAAGCCGTGGTAGCCGTACATGGGTTGTTTTTATCTGTAGAGGGATTTCCTGTTAGCCCACAAGGAATGCACTTAATGGTTTTCATTCACAGATAGAATCTCGCCCATGTCACTTATACTGTGTGATGATAAAATATGGGTAGAGTACAGTACATGTGTGATGGTGAACTGTTAGCCACATGGGAAAGTGTTGACCACATACAAGAAGAAGTTTAGTTCCCAGCATCTGCATTATATTTTTTTGCTAGGCCTGTCATGATAATTACTGTGTCGACTTATCGGTCAGTGCTAGATGGAACAATTTTTTAGGGGTCAATATTTCTTCCTACAGTACTTTTTCTTTGTACTGGTAGGAAGATTTTAGTTATTTTCCTGTACTATGGTAAGATTTGAGCTGAAGAAAACGAACTACTTAAATGTTTAATTTCTGCTATTTATTTATTGCAGTTCATAACAACGTTTAACAACTTTTTGGGGGATAATTTTGCTCTATGGTTTGGTTTCAATATTATCGTTTATCGTCTATATTAGTTCAACAATATCTCGCACTTCAAAATTTGTTATCTTTACTGGCCTAATTTTTGCACTACACGTGATTTTGATCGTGTTCAAAATGGGAAAACAACTAGTACATTTTAAATGAATTATTATGGTTCAAAGTTGTGCCTCATTTACCTTACAAATTCAGAGCGTCCTATTTCTTCACAGCGCTGAATTCTTAAGTGCGTTTCCCAACTTTCAGAGAGAGCAGAGTTTTGCCATGACAGTAAAGCTAACAGCAACTAGCATGCTAACTATGCACGTCTTGATTCTCTGACCAACAAAACGCTTTATAATTAGATACACAGCTGACTTATTTTGACCTCAAGAGCTGCTTATACAATATGAAAAAATCTGGTACAGGCATTTTAAGTTTCAAAGACACGTATTCAAAGAGAGTATCTAGACTTGAGTAAGCAAAAACACATTATCAAAACAGCAATGAGTTACAGTGCTTCACAGACCAAGCCAAACGAGACGCTAAGGTGAGGGTGAGATGTTAGCTCTTACAAACCAGCAGCATTTTTCAAAAACACCTAGCACAAAGCTTCATTTTTGTATATAACTTGGTCAATAAAAGTGTATTCTTTCATGACGGAAAGGACCTGTCGACCCAAACATATTGAGTTTGCTTAGCCCCTGCTATCTTTTGTCTATTCACCACTTACAAAACATACTTTAACAACCTTTTCTGCCTTCAAGTGTTTGCAGCCCATATATCAATAGAAGAGTGCTGTGTTGCTGCATTTTACGGAAGCAAGTAAATCTTAAGGACGCTGGTGAGCACACACTCAGTGACAAGTAAACAGTAGCCTATATTTTTATTTATAGCTTCACTGGTTCCACTGCACATTGTCACTCACGACATTTACCTTTAGCGACTGCTTGTCAAAAACGTGAGACTTTGCTTTCGAAAACGTTGCTTTATTTGTTAGCACGGTGGCGTGAGGTGTGAGTGAGAAGGAGAAAGAAAGGAAAGAGGAGCCAGATTGTGAATCAAACAGAAGAAGGAGAGAGCCTAGAGCTGTTTGGACAACCTTGCTACGACTAATGATTTTTACACAACATGTGGCTAAGATCGGCGGCAGTAGTAAAATGTAAAATCGCTGGGAGCCTTCTTGTCACCTCTGGGTTGCTGGGAAGATGCCGGAGGGGAACTGGTGAGTGCAGAGGTAGTGTAGAAGAATCTGCTTAAAGATTGCAACAAAGTGCAAAACTAAACAAAATAAATTTCATTTTTATTTCTTATTTATGTTTCTAAATTTTGGTTAGCATTTGGTTAGCAAGTTATTTGAGATGTTTCGTTGCTCATCCAAGTAGCTTCTTCAGTTCTGAACTGAATTTTTTCTTTTACCTTGGGTCATACCTGGTCGTTGCTCATCCAAGTAGCTTCTTCAGTTCTGAGTTGAATTTTTCTTTTACCTTGGGTCATACCTGGACGACTGAGGGATTACACAGACGTTTCAGAATTGTATAACTTTACATTTTATTTCACGACTTTACATTTTTGTGTTTGTCAGAGATACTTAATAAAATTGAAAAATTGGAGGGAAAAAAAGTAACATAAAAATGCCTGTGTCCACTTTTGTCCAGTTGACAGAGTTGAATTTCTTCTTTCGCTAACGTAAAAATGGCACAATGTTGGATACGTGTTTACTTACCATCCCCAACCATTGTTTTGTGGCGGGTGTCGAGGTGGGTGAAGTGCGTTGCCAAGGGACACCGCCGCAGTATGCTCTAAAGCAATTCTAACCTGAATCACCAAACATCCCATTGGCGGTCCATCACTTAACCCGCTACCTCCCCTAACACGACACCCCAAATTACCTTGGACTTCTAAGGATAACTTGAGATAGCATTGGTAGCATTTCCTACAAGCTGGATCTGCTTTTGTACGCCCTCCTTGCTCCCTCCTAAATACCTAGTCTTTCTGTCTGGACGCTAATAAATGGCTGGATGTGTGGTGCCTGCAAGCTGTCATTAGGAAGCCATTAGGAGCATGCCGAGTGAAGGGACACAGGACCGGAAAAAAAAGGAACAGAAAGCGGAAATGCAGCTGAGATCTGTGCCATAAAGCTCCACGAATCCCGCTCTTCTTCTCATCCTCCAACCCATCCGTCACGCATCTCTCCGGCCCTGTGGCAGTGTACAGTCACCACCGGCTTCATCTGCCGCACCTCCCTCAGACCTGCCTGGGGCCAAAGTGTCGCTGTCTAGATGAAAGATCTTACAGAGCAGAGGAGGAGGAGGAAGAGGAAGAGGGGAGGGGGTATGGATGGACCAGAGGCTACAGGGGAGGGAAGTGCAGACAGCCTGAGCTCCAAATCTGCCACAGCAAAGAGATGGATGCTGTTAAATGGTTGCATGGGAGGAACAGGGTGTAGGCAGGACATGTACATGCAAAAGGCTGTGTAATGCTGGGGTTTCGTTTGATTTATAGCGGAATGTGGTACCTTAGGGGGAGGTTGGCCAAAGGGACATAATTTGGAGGAAAAAAAAGTTTTAATCTGTCTGGTCAAGTATTTGGAATGCTAATACTCTGGACTGGCAGTGAAAGAGAAACTGAGATAGTTCTGTATTTACGGAAATTTATAGAACTTTTCTGATTGGGGGGTCCATCACCTGCATTTCTCCAGATTTTTTTTTTTAATTTTTGCTTTCCTGGATTGTTCATATGGCAGTAAACCGACATTTCTTGCATTTATTTAATTACAGTTGTTTTTATTGCTAAAATACTTTGAAAAACATCTGACCTTGAACATCTTAACCTTTTTAAAGATTGACCTGTAACTTGGGTCTGTGCTTCGGCGAAAGATACATTTAATGCCTTACTATGGAACATTCCAGTTAAAGCTATAATATCTCAATGCAGAAAACAAAACAAAAATTAAATTCAGTCTTTTTTAGCAGCCTCTCTGCTGTTTTCACATAATAGCTGACTTACGGTTTGGCTGCAACAACTATTTTAAAGCCACAAGAACTTCAGCAGTGCCAAAAAATGGTAAAGGTTTATAGTAAAAGAAAAATTCAGTTCTGTCAACTGGACAAAACGTTTTTTGAAGACGTCTGCTCATCCAAGCCGCTTCTTCAGTTTATACCAAAACAAAAAAGTCCAATTTAAAGCTTAAAACTTTTGCATTTCCTTCAGTGTCTGTTGGGTAACAGTACTGAGTAACTGTGGTGTAGTTTCTAGCTGGAAGATTACCCTACGGTGGGCTTTTGTTGATTTACACTACCATCCCCGATGTCTATTACAAATACTTCATTGACATTTATTGAGAAGATGATCTGATAGTAGACAAAAAGTGAAAACCAAGATTGTGATGGAGAGCAGAGATGACCTGATGGCTTTTGATTTCACCGCGACTCCCCTTTGTGCCACACGCGGCTCGAGACCAAGGGAAAATCAATACTCTGACTTTCTCCTGCTCCTCTTCTCGTTTACTTTCATCTGGGAGCATCAAACGCTCTAAAAGCCATCTCTGCCTTTATCTTTCCATTTGCTGTCTTTCTTATGTCTTGTCGTGGGGCAGTAAACAGTCAAATAGGAACAGGGAGACAAGAGGCAGAGGCATAGCAGACACAAGTAAATAAAAGCTTGTGAATAAGCTGCTCGGAGCGTTGACACATCGGTCGCCTGGCAACCCGGAGCTAGCAATGCGTTTCTTCTTCTTCTTGTTTGAGTTGCTTTACACGGCCGAAAAGGGAAAATAGACTTTGATTAGAAGAAGGGTACAGCTCTTTTTGTGTGTCTGCAGAGCGGTAATAGAACTGCAACAGGGAATTGGAGTGATTCCTCGGCGGATATGAGGGGGATGTTGGATAGTGCGAAGGCAGATGGAGTTTTAAACAGAAAGGGCCTCATAAAAGCAAAGGGGGACACATCCTACTTTACAGAGGAGCTAGACCTTGTTATGGTGTGAGAAAGAAAATGTAAAAGAGCAAATAAACTATGCGTGATTTTAGCAAACTAGTGCATATAATTCTCTTTTGGTTAATGGTCTTCGCTAATAAACGTAATAATATTTTTGGCGATTTTGCTAAAATTCTGGATGACTTTTTGGCTCCAAGTCTCCTGATAGTGGTTCAAGCCAAGACAGACCTCATCTCTTTTCCAGTTTGATCCAGTTAAATTAATTACATTATTGCCTTGATATTGGAAAGTCATGTTTAGAATCCTTTCTGTTCCTTGTCAAAGAAAATAAATCATCCTTAAAATATTTTGTTCATTGAGATGCAAAAATGTGAGAGTGTATTCAACATATTATGGGGACTGAAATCTGTATACACTTTTGGCCTTGTGGGAAAACTCAGATCCCCATTATGTAAATGGCTATGGTTTAAAGTTCAGATGAGTTCATTTAGCTTTAGGTTAGGGAAATAGTAATTATGGTTAAGGTTTGGATCAGTCTCCAGGAAATGAATGTAAGTGAATGTAATGTCCGAACAACGCATATATATGTGTGTGTGTGTTAATGTTTCAAATTTTTTTTCATGTTTTCTTGAATATTTCGATACTTTAACATTTGTTGTTCATATTTTCGGATGGGCCAGTATAAAAGGGAACCGTATTTCCAATTTGAAGATACTTAGTTACCAGATCTGTGCATTCCTGTTATTGTAAGTATCAAGGCTTATCAAATTTCATGAAGGTTTTGAAAATACGACCTTCACTTTTCACTGTGTTGGTGGCCCGTGACAACAGACTGACTCGGATGGACTAAGGAAGTAGACAGACAAGATGAGACAATGCAAGCATGCCCTCCTGGCCCCATTGTTTCAGTCCCTTCAGTTTTCCCATATCAGTCATTTTCCACATGTAACTCGTAACCCTATCTTCCTTATCCTGAACAATTCTTCCCAGTATGTTTTGCCTTCGCCTGTCAAAACCAGAGTGTGTCAAAAAAGGAAGCAAACATGATAACCGGCTGCACAAGGATTTGTTTAAGTTGTAACCCAACAGTTCGGCAGATACAAGGCCCGAGTGTTCCAAGTGTTCCGACTTTGGTTGAATAGATTCCGGGTGCAAGCTGTGTGTGAGCGCAGTCATCTGGGACACTGTGAGATCAGAGGAACGCCATCTGTATATATGAGCGAGCTTATGTGGAATCGCATGTGTGTGTTTAAGTATTCATCTCCACGAGCACCAGGAAGAGATAGACTTTTTCCACACAAGAACAATAGATAATGGGAGAAGCACTATGAAGTCAGAGGAGGTTATTATCCTGATTATTTTCCTTGGAACGCTGTTGGAATTGCATGGAGGATACAGCATGATAGCATTCATTTCCCACACTGACAAGGACATTTTTGTATTGGTGTGTCTGCTGCTTATTAAAGGGCCCATATTATGCCATTTTCTGATCTATGTTATAATGATGGTTCCTCATCACAAACATACCTGGAGTTGTGTTGAGTTTGAGTTTTGTTTCCCTGCAGATTTAGGCTGAGTCCTTCTCTCAAACAGAAAACACTCTGTTCCACCTTGTGATGTAATTAAACTCCATACACCTTCACTAGAATCATTTGGATCACTTCAGCCCTGGAATTGCCAATCTCTACTGGACTAAAGGTAAAAGGGATCTGTTAACTTGAAAATTACTGCTTCATAACATCACAAGGTGGAGCAGTGCATTCTGAGCTTTGGAGATGTAGGCGGACTAATAAAAAAGGGTTACTCAAACATGTGTGAATGAAACAAAACACAACTCCAGGTATGTTTTTGAGGAGGGAACAGCATTAGAACATAGCTTAAAGCTCACAAAAGTTAATTTTGCGTGAAAAACAGAACTAGTTGAGCATTGGGCGGTGATCCAAAGTGATTCCTAACTGTCCTAACTTATTCCAAGAATCAAAATGATTCATCCTAATTATTCACCATAAGAACATTTCACAACTTCCAGATGTCATTCAGAACAGAGTTGGAGTGTCACAGCAGTGTTAAAAAGACCTATTGTGCTTTGTGTCTGCTGTCTAGCTATAATCTATGACACCCATGGATCGCAGTATTCATCTAAAATGACTTGATAAAAGAAACCAGTCCGCTGACTTCCGTGTAAGAAAACATCACCGTAAACGTCGTCACAACAAAGAGTCGGCACCTCCTATGGGTAGCTGCAAATCACGCTAGCTAGCAGCAGATTTTTTTTCATTTGTACCAAAACAACGAATCCTGCGCATATCACTTATTAAGAAAATTAAATTGGAGAAGTAAGAAGAAGTAAGTACGTCACAGTGGGTGTATTCTGGTGGCGGTGAAAACGAGGATTGATTGGCAGTATGGCGCCTTGAAAAAAAGTGATTAAAGACCGCTCAAACGTGCACGAATATTCAGGTGACTAAACGGTGAGGGGAAACAACTATAACGTGGTTAAAAGCTGTAAAAAGTCGATTTTGCCGAATAAGTTTGCTTTAACAACAATTTGCTACTAAAATGCACGATAACAGCGCACCGACACTTCCTAGTTCTCGGCCGATAAAAGTGATGTAAGATGTACTAGTCACCTGTTATTGTTTTACGCTGCATGGTTGTCCTTTCTATTGCAACAGTTTATGAGGTGACCCTTTGGTTGAGGGCATAGGCTTAACCCACTGCACCACCTTCCTTCTATTTCTAAACTGTGGTTGTATTTCAAAGACTGGTGTAACCTTGAAGTATTTGTCACCATAAATGTCATATTGGCAATCCGTCATGTTAATAATAGTGAGGCATTAGCATTAGCATTAGCTAGTCTATCAACATGTAGCCTTTTTCATGTAGGACTGTCACGATAACACATTTTGAAGTGTGATATACTAAACTAAACTAATTTATGCCACTGACATAAAAACCCTAAAGGATATTTATACCACAAAAACTATATTTAAAACATGAGATGCAATAAATAAACAGCAGAATGAAACACTTTAGCACTTAGTTTGTTATTTATTCATTTTTTTACGGCTTAAATCTTATCATATAGCCAAAAATAACCAAAAATTCCCCACATGATAAATATTGACCCCCAAAAAATATAGTTCCAGCTCTCATATATTGAATGATAAGTTGATATAGTCATTATCGTGACAGGCCAACGCTCGTGCACGTCTGCAGTTGGTAAATTCTCTGGATGGCACTGCCACAGGAAGAGAACGAAGCCTGTCAAAGCCATAGAGATTAGATGATGTCTCAAAATTGACTTCTGTGGTGCCACGCTTGATTCAAGATAATGAATATGTACCTGCAGACAAGAAGGGAAAAGTATTTTGGCAGGCACATCAGAGGAGCAAATAGATAGCTGTAAATACGTACTTTGAGTTTGATTGTGAAGTAGCGTCGCTAACTATTTCTAACCATAGTGATCCCGCGAGCTTGACACGTGAGAGAGAGAGAGTCGGCGCATTCGCAAGTTAGTGGGTGTTCCAAATGCTTTGTATCTGATTGTTGTAAACCGTAATGGTGGTTTAAATAGAGGTCGCTGAAAATTACTTTTGAAGAAGTTATGGCAATGTTTAATCTTTGTAATTTGAATAAGAGGTGCACAGAAAACAACCTTTTTCAAAATAAGTTTATTGCAGAAGCTATGAATCACTTGATGTTTTTGTTTTGAATGAGCTCTTGGCACGTTAAGAGCATTATTTATTGCTGTGTCTTGTTTTACTGCCTTTCATTACTAGAGTTATTTCAGCGGCTGCAATGGCAGTATTTGCACAAGTGGCTAACCCTACAGCATATTAAATCTTAGTTATATGTAATATTACTCGATTTATTCCCATTATGGCTAACTGGGGGCTTGGACTGTTCATTACGCATATTAGTTTGATCCATGCTACTGCACTATACAGTTCTTGTGCTCTTTGGCAAGGCACTTTGCTACTTTGCAGAATAGTGTTGTCATCAGACCTGAAGACGTGAACCCTCAACACATCGTGATAGTATTGTCCATTCCAGTCTAGTGCAGTACAGTCTGGCTACGCTTCCATTGTAGGGAGTATTATACCTCTGATTACGTAGGCCGAGATAACGTAATTTCTCTATCAAATAGGTTTCTCATTTCACAGAAAGAAGGTTTCAGGTTTGATTCCCATAAAGTGCAAGATGTCCATCTATTCCTGATCAACATCCTGGCTCTGATCTGGAGATAGGTCCCTGACGCTGCATATTTTCAAAATCTGTATATATATTTTACATTAATTAAACTATTGTCCACGTTCCCATTCTATTTCCACGACTCTTCTGCAGACATTGTGATTAGTTAGGCACCAGACGATAATTTACACCCTCACAATAATAATAATAATTCTTTTCTTTGTTGTGATCTGAGAGGAATGATGAGGAATGAGTTCCCAATGCATTCCTGTGTCAAAGCCAGCCAGCTCGCCTGCCTGCCAGCCTGGTTCTTATTTACAGTAAACAACCTCACGTCAATCACCCGGCTTCAGCTTCTCTCTTCTGAATACCGCGACTTGAAGCCAGCTCTTTGCCTCAGGGTCCCTCTCAAAAACCCACTTGTAACACTTGTATTTGCACGCACATAGCTCAGACGCTTAAAACAAATACGGAAATGTCTTAAGAGGTAGAAATGATCCCGAATGCGCGCCGTGATCACATGATTTTAGCAAAAAGGGTAATCCGTTTTGCAAATTGATACTTTAATATGTGCGTAGGTGAGGTGGAGATGTTGGCAGATGTGAGCGAGCTAGTCATAACCCTAAGGACATAACCGTCTATCCACCTGTTCTGGCAACGTGGAACTTCATAGCATCAGTTTTCCAGGTGTGAGCTAATATTACCTGTTTAAGTATCGCTTTAGTCACAAACGCTTACAAACTTATCCGACCAGAATTCCATATATTTCCCCAGGGTAAATCAACAGTTTTGGAACGTGTACAACTATGCAATTTCCTTGCAACAGTCAAAATTGTGTGAAATGAAATATGGTGAATGCTAATATGATGGAAAGTACAAGCTTAAAAGGCCTGTATTACCCCAAATTGACTCTTGTGAGCTTTAAGCCATGTTCTAATGCTGTTACTCCTCAAAAACATACCTGGAGTTGTGTTTTGTTTCATTCACTCATGTTTGAGTAACCCTTTATTATAAGTCTGCCCACATCTCCAAAGCTCAGAATGCTCTGTTTTGCTCTTGTGATGTCATGCAGTGGTAGTTTTTAAGTTAACAGCTACGTTTTAGCTTTTGTTCAGTAGAGATTAGCAGTTTCGGGGCTGAAATTATCCAAATGATTCTAGTGAAGTTGTATAGAGTTTAAAAACGCAGTTGAGCACTTCCCGTATTACCACATGACATCACAAGGTGGAACAGAGTGTTTTCCGTTTGAGAGAAGAACTCAGCCTAAATATGCAGGGTTTGTGGGTTAAACGTGTGAATGAAACAAAACACAACTCCAGGTTTGTTTGTGATGAGGAAACAACATTATAACATAGATCAGAAAATTGCATAATATGGCCTCTTTAAATGTTACAGACACTCGGCCTCTATAACCCAAACTTGTAAAGTAGAATATCAATCTGATTCATTAATGTTGCCAACTTGGCTATTTATGGTCTATACAGTCAGTTGTCATCGCAACTATTCCTCACTGACTGGAATGGCATTTATGATAAACTTGCACAACTTTTTAAAGAGGGGGTGTTATGTAAAATCACCTATGTGGAAATATGTGCCATGTTATAATGTTTCCTCATCGAAAATATGCCTGAAGTGATTTTAGACGTCATTCATACATGTTTGAGTAATGTTGCGATCTCTCCCGGGCAATGTTGGTTAGCAGTACAAGACCACGCCTCTTGTACAAGGCTCAGCCCACAGGGAACTTTCTGTAGTGCTCCCACACGTCCATTTTACATAAATATACAAGAGCAGGATATAAAATAATACACTACAACTTCACAAACCTGATGCGATGTGCAGTAGTAGTAGAGCAAGGAGAGCGGGAACTCGCCAAAACGAAACTGAAACAAATTAAACATTTTACTACCTTGTTTTTGGCATGTATAGCATTTTCAAAACAATAAAACGTACCATCCTAATCTAAATATGTTAAGTTAACAATTACTACCACATAGAAGTCTATAACCCCTCTTTGAAGGAAAATGTTGCATACTAGGAAAAAAAAAAATCCCTTCTTACATGATTAATGAGAAGTTTGACTAGTTTGTTCTCACTGTAACTACAATTCCTATGGACACTTTGTTTCATTTGGACAACCCAACTTTTCAGGACAGTTTAATCACACATCACACTCATCAAATCACTTAACAAACTCACTGCCATGTCTTCCATTGGACATCCCATTCTGCTCAGCGCTTGTTTCAGGGCGCGCTTGCCTCAAACATCGGCCGGTTACCTGACAGGCCGAGGGAGCGCCCCAGGCCACAGCCGAGAAGGAAGCCATTGTTCGCGCAGGTGTGTTTAACCAGGAGTGCGCGAGCTGTACACCGGCAACGCAGAGCTCCGAGCGTGGCAGATTCTTGAACTGGCGGTACAATGATGAAGCATGATGGGTAGACACAGGGCGGGGGGGAAGGGGGCGAAGAGGGGGGGGCCCCCGGGGGCCCATCT
>KN483898.1:11059-74962 GCA_000787095.1 Periophthalmodon schlosseri
CTACACTGAAGGACTAGACCACATTGCTTTGTTTGTGGCTCCGGGTTTTGTCCTATATGTGAACCGGTTTCTGTCTTAAAGTATTTGTAGGTTTGAAATAGACCGGAATTTCATGCTGTCTGAAAGGTGTCTGAAGATTTTCAGACACCAGCTGTGTAAGGAATGGTTACACGTGGAGATTTAAGACCCATAGCCGATACGCTAAAAAGTCCAATCTATGTCTAGTTGTTGTGTATGTGCTGTTTGTTTTTTGTTTGGGTCAGGACGAGCCACCATTTTAAAAACTGCATATCATTTTCAATTCTCTTTTAAATTTTGTATCATTTTATTCTTGCGGTGACTTCCCTGGCTTTCCTTACTGGCTAGAATGGCAGCAGTCATTATAAATAAACAATCTGACTGCACACGCGGCCCAGCGGAGTGTTAAACATGCGCCATGCAATTAAGAGGACATAATAAATGTGGTATTAAAACTCGGGGGCATATTCTGTCACTGTCTGATAAATACAGTGTTTAGACTGACTGGGGGGGTGCGAGCTGTTTTCAATGGAGGCTCAGGAAGGCAATTTCAACAGGAGGAACGCCGCTATCTTAGTGAGTGACAGAACCACATGTGCTAATATGATTCTAATGCGGCGGCGTGGCACAATAACTGGACGGAATAAATTCATTTCAGGAAAACGGTTGATAGAAATAAATCTGCATTCCAAATGTCAAACACGATATGGGGAAGAGATGGAGGGTCGGAGAGAGCGTGGCATTTCCTGACACGTGAATGCACCTGGAGTACAGCGGGCCTAATGTATGCCCAATAGAAACGTTCCCTGGAGACGACTCTATCAGCCAATCACAGCCCAGAGAGTAAAGATAGAGCCCAGAGGTGAAGATGTTATGAAAGAGACATCTGAGGGGAGGAGCCTGTTGGAGGGATGAGATCAGGAAATATAGTATAGATGATCAGAGGCGGACAAAAGGAAGTTGTGGTTACAATCCATAGACTGTATATATAAATGGACATAGCTAACCTGCTACCCGCCGTGTTCCAAATAGGAAGTGACCATTGGACCAACTCTGGCTCCAATTCACTTTACATCACTTTACATTCCCCTCTCTCTGTAACTGCTGCTGTCAGGCTCATCATTTTTAGCTTAAAATGTTTGTATTAACCCGCTCTACATGATCCTGGTATTTTTATTTTGCTATTGTGTCCATAAATCAAGATATGAACATTAATAACAGACAAATCAGTCGCCTTTTTTCCCCAAGGTCACTCCCACTAGCGTTAGCAACAGGCTTGATGGACAGCGTTTCTAAGCATCTGCCGCCTGCCAAACCAGCGGTGCATGTAGGAAGGGGCGTTACCTTCAACAGCCTTGCTCCAGATTGGCTCTTTGTTTGCTATGATACTTGTGGTCGGAATTCCAAACATGGAACTCCAATGTGGCCCCTATAACTGCTTGTCTCGATGAGCTTAATTTGACTGGAGTCGAACACTATAGGTGACGTCACACTCCCTTAGTCCACTTCTTTATACAATCTATGGTACTGTCTTGTACTTGCTGTCTCAGTTATTGTCACAATATGGAAATCTCACAAGACACAAGAACGGGCTCACAAGAACGGTATTTTCACATAGTTTTTACATACATAGTTTGTGTTTATGACAGTGTTTTTCCCAAATGTGATGTCACATAACTAATAAACTGTAAATGGTTGACTCCAGGCAGTGTTTGCCTCCTACAACTTAACATAAATATGATATTATTATGCTTCAGCCAGTCCCCTCAGCTGCAGCCAGATCCTTCTCCTCCCATGTCCAAATAAAGTAATAGTTTTGTGTAGGAGTTCCATTAGCGACAGCGCTGAATTCGTATTAACTTGTAGGACTGTGCAATTAATCAATTTTCAATCTAGATTTCTTATCATCAATGATCCACTTGGGTCATTTTAATCAAGAGGTCAACATCCAGCATCCAACCGTCTGTCAGAAACTTAACTTTTTCTTGGGTCTGTTGAGTCTGTATTGTTTATGTTCAAGAAATTAATATTGAAAGCCATAGTAGCTCAGTTGGTGGAGCGTTTGTTCACTGATCTGAAGGTTGGCAGTTCGAATCCCGCTCTCTACATAAACATCATTGGTTGAGCGGTCGGATCCACTGACGTTCAGGTTGGAGTTGTGATTCCAGCTCCCACAAATGAATGCTGTCATTGTGTCCTTGGGCAATACACTTAACCACCCCTGCCTCTAGTGTGTGCGTACACTGGTGTATGAATGTGTGTGTGAATGGGGTGAGTGGTTCCTTGATGTAAACTGCTTTGAGTGCCTTGAAGGTGGAAAAGTGCAATATAAAAATGTGACCATAAAACAAAATAAAAATGTAATTCAAAATCAGGATTGATCAATATGAAGAAAATAACCCTGATAATTCTTTTTCGCATTCCACCCAGCCCTAACTGCACGCATCTGTGACCAACTCCTCCATCTCACATCGCATCGTGTCACTTTGCAAAGTACCAAAACACAGAAATAAAAGAATACAACAACACAATATGAAAGGTACGGACAGTGCGCTGTGACAGATAGGCCTTGATGGAGCTGGAGTCGCCTCTCAACACGCTCTCATTTGATTTATTCTCTGACCTTAAAGGTGGAACAAATGAAAACATGCAGGACGTCATAGGCATGTCACACCAATCAGCGATAAAGAAGGCCCCTGCCGCGTTCACGTCCGACCTTGTGCGTTGTAAACGCTGTCACTCACTATTTACTCTTCATCTTCTGAGCAGCGACCTCTTATTCCTCAAACTGTCAGCTTTTATCACTGCCTCTCCTGATAAGGCCACCATACAATACACATATAAATACATCAGCAGTGCATGTAGTAAGAGGTTTGGAGTGACTGAAAATAACACATTTCAAAGAGACGTCAGACAACACGAGATGGACAAACTTATTTCTATTTCAAATGCAATGGAAATATTTTGAGTGTCCCATCTCATCTGTTCGGTATTTGCATTTTTATATTGCACTTTTCCACCTTCTAGGCACTCAAAGTACAACAAGGAACCACTCACCCATTCACAAACACACACATTCATACACCAGTGTACGCAGACACTGACAAGGGGTCTGTTGTCCCGGGTCCCAGGGTCTTAGGGGCCCAGAATTGGAACCTCTGCCTATTCATTTATATTAGAGGGGGCTCATATAAGCCTTCTTGCCCCGGGCCACCAAATTTCTGTTGACGGGCCTGTATAGATGTGGCTGCATGTTTGCACAATCATCGCAGAGTACGCCAAATTTTACATTTTGAAATTATTTTTTACAAACTTTCACAAAATTTGCTTGTGTACTTATCTCGATATGTGGGCTGTGTGATTGATTTTGAAGTATTTTTTATTGATAACAGCAACGATCAAATTTCAAATATCGGTATCGCCTGAAATACTCAATAATGGACCATCGCTACATATAATCAGGTTACATGAAAACTGGCTTACTCATTGCGTTTTATGTTATTATGTTATTATCTTTTCTTGTCTTTATTATCTCATGTTTTAGTTCTGTCGCTTGACTTATTTGGGTTGACAATTTCTGAATGTCTTTGTTAATTAAATAGCTGGTATTTTTCTTATTCATTTTGAGAATATCAAGAGTTTCCAAAGGGCATCTGCATTGGGCCTTATGTCTTCTTGGCTTTGAAAATAACTGTGAGTGACATTTTAAAATCTGCTGTCTTTTTATCAGCATGACTCCTGATAATACACACATCCTGTAATACCCATAAATCATTCTCCATCGGACAGTTACACAAGACGATATTCATTGTATCGTGGTCCACTCTCTGCGCTGTGTTTCCTGGTACTGATACCAGTCTGGCTGTTTGGAACAAAGGCCTGCTTCTCCCATGAGCCTTTGCTGTGCATTTGTCTTACCTTATGAGTCCGATATACTGACCCTCACACTGCTGATATGGGTGATGTGAAGGAGAGGGGGGGGGGATGAGAGGAGGGAGAGAAGGGAGGAGGGAGAAAGTGGAGAGAGATGAGAACGCAGTGAGAGGAGGAGGGAGAGAGAGAGGAGGGGAGAGGGGAGAAGGGATATGGGTGCTGTGAAGAAGAGGGGAGGAGGGAGAAAGCAGAGGAAGGAGAGAGATGAGAAGGCAGTGAGATGAGGAGGGAGAGAGAGATGAGAGGGGAGAAGGGATATGGGTGCTGTGAAGAAGAGGGGAGGAGGGAGAGAGGAGGGAGAGAAGGGAGGAGGGTGAAAGTGGAGGAGGAAGAGAGATGAGAAGGCAGTGAGAGGAGGAGGGAGAGAGGAGAGGTGGGAGAGAGGAGAGGGGAGAAGGGATATGGGTGCTGTGAAGAAGAGGGGAGGAGGGAGAGAACGGATGAGGGAGAGATTGAAGGAGAGAGGAGAGGAGGGGGAGAGTGGAGGAAGGAGAGCGATGAGAAGGGAGTACGGGGAGGAGGGAGGGAGGGAGAGAAGGAGGGTGGGGAAAAGGTGCTGTGGAGAAGAGGGGAGGAGGGAGAGAGTGGAGGAAGGAGAGAGGTGAGAAGGGAGTGAGGGGAGGAGGGAAGGAGTGAGAAAAGAGGAACAGGGGAGAGGAGGGAGAGAGAGAGAAGGGTGGCTGTCCTTGAAGTAAGAATGGCTCCGAGAGAATGGTGACACGCGTCTCTTGGGTCTGACAATATTAATCTATCCGCCAATCACTGCACACACCCGGACCACTGCACTATAGCCCCCCAAGTGTGTATTAATTAAGCCACTGTCACACCAAATGCACCGGCTGTGTTTGCTATAACAAGACATCCTCTCTCTCCAGTCATTATCCAGGCCCAGTGTGCACAGCTCCCATGTTCAGATGACATTTTTACTACTTTTTTCCTCTTCGCGGCGACATTTTGAGCTTTTATAAAACAATGGCGTGTGAATTCACCTGACAACACAAGTCTATCCCCCCGCGCGTTTAACAGGCTGCAGAGATATGTTCATAGCACGTAGTCACTCATCACTCGTACCTATTTCTGCACACAAGGCTGCGCTGATGACAGCCTGTGTACTTATATTTGTCAACAGATTCAAATGCAGTCCCTGTGTCTAGACCAATGCTCATTAATTTAAAACTAATAACATAAGCTGAAGGTGTGCTATGCATTTTACAAGCTACTTCTGAAGAAGTTTGTTGTGGTAAAACTGTGTCTCATTGTATTGTCGCCTCATGAAATGTAGAAATGTATCCATTGTATTTGACCCATATCTCAAATGCCACTGGGGCAACCTGTGAGGAGAACAACGCCACTACACCCAAGGACCCATCTCCAGATCTTGGGTGAGATTTATAGTCAGGAGTCTGAAATGTTCCACAGTATGGAATTAAACTCATTTATCTCCATGGAAACAATCAGGTGACACCACTAGGCTAAGTTAAAGGTCAGATCTGTGGCGAGGCGAGCCCGCTTACAGTAAGAATGCATGTCAAAAGACTTATTTTTGCTAAATAAAAAGAACTGGCTAGATTCAAGATAGATAAGTTTAATGTCATACCATGGAACATTCTTAGCAAAGCAGAATCATCTCCATGGAGACAATCTAGTGGCGGACCACCCACCAGAAAGTTACATAGTGCACCTTTAAATAAGTACTTCAGTAATATTTAGTAGTGCAGTACATAAGGGGACTTAATTGCTGTAACAATGTAGCCCAAATTGCCCAAAGTAGAAGTTCAACAAATATTACCAACAATAGCAGTGGTAATAGTACATGTAATGGCAATGCAATATGAAGTAATAACAGTGTTGGAACATTACAACAGTACAAGTACTGTACTTAAGTACACATTTTAGGTACCTGTTTAAAGTGGATACTTTTACTTTTACTTCACTATATTTGAGAGTAGACATCTATACTCTCTACTCCACTACATTTTTTAACAGGGCTGAAAAGAGTGTTTGGGTGCATTTTTTACATGTTCGTACCAAACAAAATATACAAATAAAAACAGCTAGGAAAAAAACAATCAATGTAATTGTTTCTATTGAAAGAAAATTCAGCACAAATCTTTATCAAAATCACTACATTTGATGCTTTATAAGACCTCAAAATCTGTGTGAAATACTCTTTAAGTACATTTTTAAACAGGGACTTTAATATTTTATTTAAGTAGATTTTTTCATGTGATACTGTAACTTTTACTTAAGTGTTTTTTGCTCCGGTATCTGTACTTTTACTTAAGTAACACAATTGAGTTCTTCTTCCACCACTGAGTAATAGTAACTAAAAGTATAAAAGATGTCTTATTTTTTCAGACATTTTGCAGATTAAAAGTATTCAAATAAAATATTGATGCTGACTGTTGTAGCATCTTGTCTAATCTACGAAATTGTGAATCTGGGAACAGCATGGACCAAGCAGCTGGCCGGGTTTCTGAGGCCCCTCTATATAAAGCACTTGGTCATGTGACTGGATGACAGAGCCTTGGCTGAGAATCCAGGCTACCTTCCTCCTGGGTGCTGTCTGTTTCGGATGATAATTGAAAATAATGTAAAAATAGTCGTGTGGTGCGGACGTGGGTTAGCTCTCCTAGGACAAGGTCAGAGCCTCTCCTTTTACTTTAATTTCTACATGATTAATTACACGACCCGGGCTGCTATAGAAGCCATGCTTTACAAGTCCTCCAACATGTCTCTGATTTCTTTTAGCTAATTTAATGAAGTCACAGAGGGAAACGACTTCTAAGGTTGGACAATAAATGAGATGTACATATGTAATGCAGTGCAAACACATACTGAGAGAGAACCTGTATTTGTCCCACGTTGGGGAAATTCCAAGGTTGCAACACAAAGATCAAGATAACAAAAAAAGTAGACTTAATGTGGGTTGAAACTTGCTCATACACCTTTTTAAAATTGGGACTAAACCAGGCAGGAACTAAACCTGGACTAGACCAGGACTAAATCAAGACCAGAACAGGACTAAATCATGTCTCAAGACTAAACTGGGCTCAAACCAGGACCAAAGTTTAAAGAGGGTGTATTTTACTTCTGTGGCTAACGCATAACATTTCTATCAACCAGTTTATCTTGTATTGTTTTGAAAATGCTATATTTGCAAGAAAAAAAAACGTATTAACATGTCAGTAAGTTTTGATTTTTGACACTCTGAATCTTCCCTCCCATTGCTCCCCGCACCACGTCACTCCCCCTTCATTACATTACAATCAGCGCGCATCCTCCTAATGAAACTACTGCGCGTCACATCAGGTTTGTGAAGCTGTTGTGTACAGTTTCGTATCATGTTTTTGTATATTTATGGAGAACTGTCGTGCGGGGGCATGGATGACGTAGGCTTGTGAGCGGAGCATCGGAGAGATCGCTAGATTACCGAAACATGCGTGGATGACAACTAAAACCTCTTCAGGCGCGTTTTTGATGAGGGAACAGCATTATAACATAGAAAGCTAAGAAAGAAAGCAAAGAAACAGATTTAGCATAATACTCTCTTTATACTACAAAATGGATCAACCCTGTTTGATCAGATGACTTTTGGAACCCTTTTCTAGTTAGTAAAAACAAGATTAAGCAGAAAGTATGGGCCAACGTAACATTTTTTATCAATGATTGAGGTAAAAATCTACATTGTATGTTTGGTATATGTTTAATTATTATTTAAGTACTTAAATAGCAATTGTTGTTCACCTACTGTACATGTAATTGCTGTGATTGGCTCATAACACTGTTGAGAGTTCCTCCTCCTCCCAAAGATTGATACGACAGCGAAACCGTATTAGCACTGTCAGATCGATTTGCTGAAGTTGTTTTTAAGTTGACACGAGGCAATAGTAGCTCAGTTGGTAGTGTTTGTCCACTGATCCGAAGGCTGGCGGTTCGAATCCTGCTCTTGACATAATTATCACTGGTAGAGCGGTCAGACTGACTGACTCACAGGTTGGTGGGCCCACAGATGAATGCTGCCGTTGTGTCCTTGGGCCAGACACTTAACCCGCCTCACTCCCAGTGTCTGCGTACACTGGTGTGTGAATATGTGCGTGAATGGGTGAGTGGTTTCTTGAATATGTGCTGAATGGGTGAGTGGTTTCTTGATGTAAAGTGCTTTGAGTGACTTGACGGTGGAAAAGCGCTATATAAAAATGTGACCATTTATTCTCGGCTATAATAACAGAAATAACAAGGCTACTGCATATTACTCACGACTTTCCTTTCTGGGGTCGTCACTGCCAACCATCTCACCTCGCTTGCAGCAATTCACACAATGGCCTTACGTTTGTTTCAGATGCCCTTCCACGCTCATCCCTCTGTGTCGTGTGTCTTTGTGGATGCCGCCTGTCCTTCTCTCTCCTCCCTCGCACACGAAGCCCCTCTAAATCGGATCATCGGGATGCAGATCATTCCCAAGAGGAGGATAATAGAGAGACAAACTCCAACCGTGAAATCCCAATGTTCACACCATCAGCTGTCACTTTCCAGCGCACACATGACTACCACCGTTGCTATGGACACGGTTCATAGCATTGACCTAAGCCTTACACTTTGATAACACATAATAGCTTTGACCGAGCTATTTCCCGCTACAGAAATGAATCCTACTTTTTATCTACGAATCAATCGGTGCAATAAACCATATTCTTATAATAATGACTGTTTCAAGCTTCTTAATCGTTTGTGAAATCCGCGATACGGCCCAAGTAATCCTGCTTTGATTTTCATCCTGATCGCAGGAAAACATGATCCTAATCTATCCGCCAATGGGATTACTTAAATAATGAGCGTGGTTACACAACAGCACAAGCCCAGACGCTTACTGTTAATTCAATCATTACATGTGAAATCTGACACTGCGCTCTGCGTGTGCTGTGGAGGCCTACAATAACTCTTATGGAAGCTAATGCAATCAGTGTGAAGCAGTCAGCTTTGGTTTGAATTAACAGAAGAGAAAACAGTCCAGATTGTGAGGGGTTTAACTAGATGGAAGCAAAGAATCTATAAAGTATAGGCAGTGTTGCGACGTAGCTAAATGCATGTACCGTAAATTCCAGAACACAGTATTCAGTATTACGGTATTTCATTTGGTGGTATTCAGAATAAAGCTACTTTCAAAGGATTGAAAATATTGATTCGACTACATAACAAAATATGCTACAAATGCATTTAAATTGTTGGGTATTCAGTGTAACTACATTTTCAAAGTATTCTTCCTCACACTGAGAACAACTGATGCCTTTATTTCATTGGGCGAGTGTCAGATCCACTGATCCGAAGGTTGACAGTTCGAATCCCGCTCTCAACATAAACGTGATTGACAGAGCAGTTAGATCCACTGACCCGCAAATTGGCAGTATGATTCCAGCACTGTGTCCTTGGACAAAACACTTAACCCACCCCACCCCAGTATCTGCACACTGGTGTATGAATGTGTGGTGGAAATGAAGGTGGAAAAGCGTCCACTGGATAAACTAAATGAATTGGGTAAACTATATGAAAATATTGGCCACCTAGGAAAAAAACAGACAAAAGGTTCCTATATCTTACTTAAAACTGCAAAATGTAGGCTTTATCTGGAATGTTGCAGAGTATGGCTTTAAACTTATTTTTCTTTCATTTATTCAATTAAAAATGTTTTTATTGCTGAAAAAGAATATTACAAGACACGCGCTCTACTGTGAATGGGCTTGCCTCTCCACAGATCTGGCCTGTCTCTATGGATTTTTGCTTTCTTTGGAATGTCCCACAGTATGGCAATAAACATATCTATTTCCATGGAGACAAGCAGGTGGCACCACCAGGACTAATTACCAGCATGTGGCGTACCCTCCACTGGAAAAGTTCCGCGGTACACCTTTAATAGAGGACTAATACTAAATCAAGTGCCATGAACAAACCAGGAAACCAGTCCAATTCTTTACCGCTGGTTCATTCCCATTATTGCTGAATTTAAAAGTCCAAATGTCATCAAATAGTGCCTTGGTTTTGAAAAAGGTTGCAGTGAGCACAAGTAAGTCCGTGATTGCAAAAGTACCACAACTCCACAAAGAAAGGACTGTACGGCAACAAGTTATGGAGTGCAAATGAAAACACTTTTGTAAAATATGGCGCTCGGGAAAATTGTGTAGAACTGGGTGAAGTTTTATATGAATTCCTTTGTTGGGCCAAGAAAATCCAATCTTAAAGCAAGTCCAAAGAACGGTAATATGTTTTCCCCAGGCGTGATAGAGCAGTGGTTCTCAAACTGTGGTACATGTACGCAGTCTTTCTCTGGTGGTATTTGGGGTCAGGCTATTTTAAATTTAACCTGATTTAATCCAGGTTTGGGCATAAATAGTCCTAGTGGTGCATTGAAAGCCAGCTCTTTCATGATATGCTTTTTGCTTTGAAAATGTGGATCAAACAACAGGTTGCGTTCACGTTCTAGAATTGATTGACGCCATAGTTTCAGCTGGAGGGCAGGGGCTTATGTAACTCTACGGGAGATTCAGTGTTTTTGAAGGTATGACCCATAAATGTTAAACTTACTCATTTGTTGGGGATTAGTTCCACAAACTTGTCATATTAATTTTAATTCTTCATGTTACGTCTTTGGGGCTGAATATGCCTCCACTTCCTGACACTATTGTGGAATTTAAAAAAAAATCACTTTTGTTCATTTGACGTTGAACTGTGTGCCACTTTTAGTTTCATGTGATAGGTCCAGTGATTATAGAGATATTAACCATAAACCAGGGCTGTGTCTGATTGTCCACACTATTCCCTAATTAGGGCACTATTTAGGAGTCACGTCATTTTTTGTTGCGTCCGAATGACCAGCAGGTGCACCTTGAAAAGTAGTGTTCAGCGCTGGTCACTAGAGCGGTCAATATAGACCACAGCGCATTGCACAGAGTTGGAAAAACAACAGCACGGCAACAGGTCTTTAACTGGACACAACACGACTGAATGAAAGCAGATCGAAGCGCTGGTTTATCGCACTGTTGATCCCTGATTATGAATAAATAAACCTTTGCTGTATAATGTTGCTAGCATTAGCCACTTACCATCGCCTGAGCTGTTAACAGAGCAACAATTTCCACATCTCAGCTTAAAAAAATATTAATAATTCAATCCATTTATGTGAGATCCAGCTTGACAAAAACGTGTATGGTTATTATTAAAATGTTATTCATATTTATTGATAAATACTTATGTGCCAGTCGAATCTGATCATTATGTATGACAGAAATCAAGTTTTAAGTTTAACCTTTAGACTTTTTTTCACCCAGACCCAGAGCCACGTGACCCAAACGTAGTGAGCTGCGTGTCCGAATCACTCTGAGTGAGTGCACTATAGAGTCCACTAAAGAATGCAGGGCAGTGTAGTGAATGAGGGGTTAGGGGCTATGGTGGACATTCGGCCACAGTCCAGGTCAACAAATCTGAAATCTGACAGTTAAACAGCTAATTCCACCATAGAAGTCTGACCTGTCCTCCAGCTCAGTGTTGAAGGGATTCTGCAATGTCACATGAACCCAACCAATTGGGTCTGTTTACCATTGAGAATTATGGAATATTTTGTAAGCTTTTTTTTTCACTTCTGCCTCACTCTGCCTCTCAGTCTTTAACACAGTTTAAGACTAGACTGAAAACCCACCTCTTCTCCCTGGCATTTAATACTAGCTAAACAGTTAGTTTGTTTTATTGTTCTTTGCCTCTGTATCATATTATCTGTATATTTGTTTTTTGTTGTCTTTTTATGTGAAGCACTTTGGTCAGCTGAAGTTGTATTTAAATGTGCTATATAAATCAAACCGAATTGAAACTTTATTTTGTATACATAAAGCTCTAGCTGCACCTTGAATTTATTAGGATATATTTAATTAGAAGCCCTCCCCGTGCGCTAAGTTAAGAGCGGATGACGACCTTTTCATTGTCAGTTCTTAATCAAACAGGTTAACACGAAAATTGCTCATTAATATTTCAAACCAGCTGAAACAATTAGGCTAAACTCTGACTGACATGGCGTGTTATTACTCTGCTGGTGGGTCTCCGAAGCATTTACCGCGGCGCACTTCAAAAGCTTCCACCTCACAACATCTCCTGCATCATTAACAACATTTGCTTCTAACTAGCCTTACTTACGAATGCATGCAACGTAATGCACTCTTAACACCAAACTCCCCAGAGGCTTACCGAGGCTTTCGACTGTTTGATATGAGCACCATTATTAATGCAGATTCCTCCTAGTGGCAGTTTGTGGCTTCTTTTGCGGACTAGCTTGGGCGCTCTCCGCAGTCCGTGTAAGCCTGATTGAGTGGTCCATCTTACAGGGGGTGAAGAGGTGGCTTGCAGGATTAGCTCGATGGAGGGACAAGCTAGGATGTGTCAAACAACTCGGGAAATCATATTAGAAATAGAATGGGACTGCGATCTGTCAAAACAGTTTGTCGTTTTCTAAAGGCTTTATGCCGAGGCAAAGGTCAAACTGGGTTACACAATTACAGACAAGCTGTTTTGATCCATAGAGCTGAGGACTGTATCGTCATATGAATTTTCAGCCTAATGGTAAACCAATGGATTTTAAGATGCTAAATAATAGAATTCTTTCAATAGTATTCTGACGCTATCTGTGCCCCTGCAGCAGCTTATCAGGTTCTTCCAGAGTCCTTTTGTTTACTTTTTTTTATATCTCTCTGCTAATTTAGTTCTATGGACGTTTTGGCACAACTGCACAGAGATTCTGACGTTCCTATCTGACCAGTATTGTTTTCAGGTTCAGTTCTTAACTCTAGAGGCTTTTGTGTGTGGACTTGGTATATTGGCAGGTCCCTTGCTACATGTAGTTGCCAACTCTATTTCTCTTTTTTTTAATTATTATCAGTGGTGGATGAAGTACTCGACTATGTTACCAGGCAAAACGTTGCACAAGTAAAAATAAAAGTATCACATGAAAAAATATACTTAAGTTAAAGTTTAAAAATGAACTTTAAGAGCAAAAGGTAAAAGTATTTCACACAGATTTTGATAGTGTTGCTAATTTGTTAGTATTAAATGTAGTGATATTGATTAAAAATGATACATATTTTGGTCAATAGTTGCAATACGAATCAATTTCTTGATTTTTCTCTTGAATTTTGTCTATTTATTTTTGTTTGCGTAAAGCCGAAGCTTGAACTCAAAAACGTTAGTCAAGATGTTACCACAAACATGTTTAAAATAAGCCCTCAAATCATATGAAAAGTACTTTTTACTTTTCTCCAATTCAAACATGTAGTGGAGTAGAAAGTACAGATACCTGCTCTCAAATGTAGTGAAGTAAAAGTAAAAAGTATCCACTGTAAAATTTACTTCAGTAAAGTACAGACACCTAAAAGTTCTACTTAAGTACAGGACTTTACTACTTGCACTGTATTATCTTCCACCACTGATTATTATTATTATTTGTTTTGTTTTTATGCAATTTTGGTTGTTTTTGTCGTTTTGGTTGCTCTGTTCCATGTTACATCTAGACACGCAAGTTACTAAAATACATACAATATGTTTCAAAGTTGCCATTATGTTAAATATAGTAGTGGGGTTTTGGTTACTTGTTTAGAGATTTTTTTTTTTTTTTTTTACTTAGTCGTGTCTTTGTCTCCAAGAATCTGGCAACCCTGATTCTGGATTTTCTGTACTCCCCATCAGTCGTCAACAGTTACAGTAAAGATCTCGGCTCAGTTTTGGAAAGCCGTCCCTCGGCTCCGTACTGCATTACCCCTCAGGCTGCCCCAGGGCTGTTTTTCATATCCCTCTGACCAGTTATGTTGCCATGTATTAGCGCTGATAGCATGAATAAAATCCATCAAATTAACAAAGGGCATATTTCATGACTAGTACTATAAAGGCTAACAGCACGTGCATATTTTCTATGACCGACTGGACTGTAGCACTTTCTCCTTGGTTTTAATACCCATAACATCATGTAGTGTGCCATATTTGTGATTTTATTGCTGTTGTCGGCACTGTGGGCAGTCTCGCCACATAGCAACAAGGTCCTGGGTTCAACTCTTGAGCAGTATGTGTCCTTTCTGGGTGGAGTCCCTAATGATG
This sequence comes from Periophthalmodon schlosseri, assembly GCA_000787095.1. Lineage (NCBI taxonomy): Eukaryota > Metazoa > Chordata > Actinopteri > Gobiiformes > Gobiidae > Periophthalmodon > Periophthalmodon schlosseri. The sequence goes on from KN483898.1 coordinate 25,136, forward strand.
GGTCCTTCAGTGCTGCAGTGTTAAAGGCACTGTACCTGATTTTTACTGTCTTTAAAAACGTGAACAGAACAAGTTCATATTAAACGGTTTGCAGTGGTCCAAAGTTATTTGCCATTACAGTTACCGTTAACTTTATACATTCTGAGCATCCTAATTATTTATATTGGAAATCGGGTACAGAACCTTAGACAGAGCTTAGAAACCTGGAGATTGAAAAAAAGAAGCAGCAATTTACGATTACGCCACAAGGCTTTGCTAACACCAAGCCTGGATAAAGAGACAGTGCCTACACTGACTTTTCATCAGTGGGGTGACAGTGGCTCAGCTGGTAGTGTTCGTCCAATGAGCCAAAGGTTATTGGTTCGAATCCCACTCTCGACATAAAAAAACATCATTGGTAGAGTGGTCAGATCCATTGACCCACAGGTTGGCTGTGTGATTCCAGCTCCCACAGATGAAGTTGTGTCTTTGGGCAAGACACTTGACCCTCCTTGCCCACAGTTTCTGCGTACTTTGGTGTATGAATGCGTATGTGAATGGGTGAGTAGTTCCTTGATATAAAGCGCTTTGAGTGCCTTGAAGGTGGTTTATAAAAATGTGACCGTTTACAAGTGTCAGTTAATTCATGGCTATTTACTTTTGTATTTGGAAGACAAAGTACAAACAATTGGAAAATAACTCTTTCCATCTTTAACATTTCATATCTTTTATTTTTTGTCGTTACCACATTAGTTTGACATTTTGTATAATCGTCCTTGTCAAAATCTGCCCAGGCGTGAACAATCCGAAGGAAATCAGATTACTCACATCAGATGCAACTGTTTACATGACATTTGAATAATCTGATAACTCCAGAAATCAGACAATGAGTCAGAGTTTTGGTGACGACTGCAATGCACAAAAAGGGATCCATAGTAATCCATTATAAACTGTTGGGGCTTTTTCATCAAAAGCGTATCTCACAGACAGACTCATTTAGTGCTTTTCTTGATGTTTCACAAGCCTAAAAAGTTGAAAAATTCCAACCAAAAATAATAATTGAAGAGTGAGTGGGCTGTAATAAAACCAAGAAAAGCACATCATACATTTCCTTTGTTTTATCACTATGTTTTCAGCAAACGGGAACAGTCAAACTTTGAAGTAGGAAAAATAAAATCCTAAATCAACAACACATGTAATCTACAAACGCCACAGAGACGTCCCAGTGGCAGCCATCGCCAAAGGGAGATCTAGACAACTTCAGATTCACTCAAACTTATTCAAGCTTCACAAAACAAAATGGGACAACAAAGGCATGTAAGCGACAGAATGAAAACTTCCAGGGACATGAGTGCGGTTATAGTCACGATATTATGACAACAAAAGCTATGGCGCCTCCTGTGGGGATGGTTCAGGTTGGTTATGTCTAGTAAAAAATAACAATGCCTTAGTCTTGTATAGCGCTTTTCTAGATGCTCAGTGTCACTTTACAATTCTGTGCATTATTCATTCACTCCACACTCTGTGGTGGTAAGCTACTGTTGTAGCCACAGCTGCCCTGGGGCAGACTGACAGAAGCAAGGCTGCCAATCTGCGTCATCGGCCCCTCCAATCCCCACCAACATTCACACACACCACATTCATACTAGGTAATGTGGGTGAAGTGTCTTGCCCAATGACACAATGCCAGTTTTTGCCACTTGCGCCCCACTATCAGGCTTTGACAAGGAGGTTTGGCCACAAAGTCTATTATATCAAATAGCAACTACTAAATTACCATAATTCTTAATTCTACCTACTTCTGTACCCCTATCACTGCTATTTCAAAATACTGCTGCTCCCAAATTACAATTAAAACTTTTATTACAACTATCGCAAATATCCTCACCATATGTTTCACCAGTTTTCACCATGTTACCACTTAGAACTATTACTACTATTACTAGGCCTACTTTTTACTGCTACATTTAGCACTTGATTTAGTTCTAGTCAAGTCCTAGTTCTGTCCCAGTTTAGTTCCAGTTCAGTTCTAGTCAAGTCCAAGTTCAGTCCTGGTCCAGCTCTAGTCTAGTCCCAGTCCTGGCCCAGTTCTAGTTCAGTCTCGGTTCAGTCCTAGTTAAGTCCTCACTCAGTCCCGGCTCAGTCCCGATCCATTTCAGTCCTGGTCTACTTCTAGTTCAGTCCTGGTTCAGTCCTTGAGTGGACCTAATACCACTCCATTATTTTAATCAAATCCTAACCACTAAACTCTACTTTGTGCTAGTCGCTTCTTCCTTCACTCCTCAGTTTAAAAGCAGCAGTGCTCGACATCCTGTGTTTTTTTGTTTGTTTGTTTTTTATTCCCCAATTGATTTGTATTGATTTTTATTGTATTGTTTCGTATTTTAACAGGACGCTCATGAAAAAGAGTCTTGGTGCTCTTATTGGGCTCTCCCTTTAGACATTAAGATAAATGAAGAAAAAAAAAGAATGAAATCACATACTCTTTGGACCATGCGTTTCAGTAGTGAAATGTTTACAAAATCTCACTTCTCCCAACTTAACATTTAGAGCTGTCCCCAATGATTCAACAAGAGTTTTTTTTCTCAGTCCCTTTTTTCCCCCTTTATTTTTAACTCATAAGCTGCCATGTTTGTAAAGACAAGAACTGACTGTGCTTTTCTCTAATTGGTCGATCCTCCTGTCAATCACAATCCAACAAAGCTCAGAGATAGGACACGGCCCCACAGCTTTGATTTTAGTGTAGAAAAACATCAAATTTACAACTATGGAACCGATTCTTGGGGAAATGTGCCACAGTAGCTCAGTCGGTAGAGCATTTGTCCTCTGATCTGAAGACTGGCGGTTCAAATCCCGCTCTCGACGTAAACATCGTCGGTATAGCGGTCAAACCCGCTAACGATTCCAGCTCTCACAGACGAATGCTGTTGTTGCGTCCTTGGGCGAGACTCTTAACCCACCTCGCCCCCCAGCGTCTGCGTACACTGGTGTGTGAGTGGTTCCTCGATGTAAAGTGCGTTGAGTGCTTTGAAGGTGGAAAAGCGCAATATAAAAATGTGATGATTTACCATTCAAATTGAGTTTATTTTTTATAGCACATTCTAACAACGCCGTCATACAAATACACAGTGAAAAGAGTCGGAGCATCCCTCAGCCCGTCTCCCATTGTGAGGTATAAGGACGGACATGCCAAACACAATCAACGCTCACACATTTTTGCCTGATTAAATTTCTGCCATTAGCTCATCAGTTATTTCTGTGTCCGTTGTCCGCTGTGTCTCGGGTGCAGCTCCGCAAAATGCCACAGAGCCTCCCACATCAGCTTATATACTGTCTGTGGGCAATAATCTACCGACCTAATTGTCCATTAATCTAACATTGATCAGCAGTCATTACAGTGCGGCTGGGGGAAGCTACTGAAACCCCGCATGCGTGGTATTGCGTAATTTTATACTGCGGCTCGATGGCAGGCTTTACAAGAAAGTTACGTTTATTATTGGGGCATAAGCCTTGTTCAGCGGGATGGTGACTGATACATGAAATTACCCCCGGGATATTAAAATACAGTGAGTAGGTTAGGGATCATTAAGACGCATTTAATGTTATGTCATTTTCAGGCAGTAATAGGCACATGTGATCACTAAATCATCAGTCAAGCGTACGCATTCTGTTACTGGGAAAAAAGTTTACTTGAGCAAAAATGGATACATAATTAAAGAGGCGGTATTACGCTTCTATAGGGTATTAACTCTGTCCATCCATTTTTTTTTGCTTATCGCGAGAGCAGTAGTCTAAGCAGGGATTCACAGACTTCCTCCACCCCAGACGCTCAAAATAGGGCCCGGGAGAGATCGCTAGATTACTCAAACATGCATAGATGACATATAAAACATCTTCAGGCATGTTTGTAATAAGGGAACAACGTTATAACATGGTAGAAAGCTCCAAAAAATCTAATTTGCACAATATCCCCTCTTTAAAGCGTCTCAATTTTAAAAAGCAGGCTAATTGAAATTTGATGTTATGCAAGTCTCGACAGTTCTAAAGTTTGCTTAATTTAGAGTACATTTTTGCAGCTTTCTTTCTTAAAACTACTGTAGCAATGTTGGTCCAATTTTAGACTTGGCCTTTTCAGCACCACCAGATCTAAACCAAATCTTTTCTTAGGTGGTACTTTAAAATGGATTGACCTTCCTCCTTGAACAACAAAGGTGAGGTGAGGTCTTTTACCCGGGCAACTGTACATTATATTAGACTTCAGTTTGAACATAAAACTCGTGAAAGACTTAATGATCGCCACTGTTTGTAGTAGAGCGTGTATTGATCTTTGGGGCCAGTGTTGTGGATCTAACAGAGTCGTATCTGTGGGTTACAAACTTTTACAACTCTATTAGATCAGAGCACAAACACACAAATCATGAAAGTTTAACCTGAACAAGTCTTTGGAACATGTCAAATGAGAAATTGAATCGGTGCATTGATCTATTTATTACGCAATCTGTGCTTCACATCTTCATCTCGCTATTTGAATAACATTATTTGCCATGACAAATCCTATTGATAACAATGATAAGCTTAATGCTGATTATTTTGGTGGAATGGCACAGTAGTAATTGCACTCCATGTCGCTGAACTCAAAATGTATGAATATGCTAGCTGCTGTTAAACCGTTTTTCAAATCATGAAAAGAGGAAGTCAGTATTCAAAATGTTTAAACTCTTAACTTGTTACTATAAGGTTAAGGCATAGACTGTATATATAAATGGACATAGCTAACCTACTAGCCGCCGCGTTCCAAATAGGAAGTGAGCATAGGCCTGCTTCCAGCTCCATCGACTTGGCTCCAATTCACTTTACATTGAAAAACTGTCGCTCCTCTCTCTGTAACTGCTGCTGTCAGGCTCATCATTTTGGTCTTAAAATGTTCGTATTAACCGGCTCTACCTGATCCTGGTAAATTTATTTCGCCATTGTGTTCATAAGTCAGGATATAAATATTAATAACAGACAAATCAGGCACCTTCTTTCCCTGAGATCACTCCTGCTAGCGTTAGCAACAGGTTAGATTGACAGCGTTGTTAAGCTAAACCAGCGGTGCAAGAAGGGCCGTTACCTTCAACAGCTTTACTCCGGGTTGACTCTTTGGTTGCTATGATACTCGCAGTGGGAATTCCAAATATGGAATTCGGCTCCAAATTTGCGACGTCACACTCCCTTAGTCCACTTCTTTATACAGTCTAAGGGTTAAGGTTAAGTACACTTTATTGTCCTCTGCATTTGACCCATCCTTCAAAGCTGCGGGGGTAACCTGTCAGGAGCAGTGGGCGCCCGGCGACCCATCTCCAGATCTTGAGCCAGGCTCGCTCTGGACTACCTTAGCTGGAGGATTGTACCAATGGTTTTGGGTTGATGGGAGACACCGTTCGAAACATCCTCCTCTCTGGAATCCTTCGACTCATTGCTAATGTTCACATCCATTACTGTTTTGACCATGTGTACAGCTTTGGAACAACTCTTTCAGACGACGGGATAAAGCAGTGAACCACTGTAGTACAGCCAACACACTCTTATCCCAAACTGTTACACAGCAACACATTTGACACTTTCTTCTGGCTTTATAATAGATGAAATGTTTTATAATTAGATCCAGGCAGTGTGCAGCAATCTGATTTTGACACAAAGTTCTGCTTTTATTATATACTCAGTGGGAGGGAAACAAAATGTACTATTTGACAAGCGTTGGGGACCTTTCCTTTAACTTTTTTATACTTTCATGAAAAACTAATCAGAAATCCATTCTAAATGAGTCTCAAATACAGACAAAGCCGCTCCACACTGTGTATCCAGTGCCCCTAAAACTTCACAAAATGTACCAACAAGACAATGCACTTTTGGAAATTTAATTACTCAGACTCTGCTAGCTAACCAAATCGTCACATCTGTTTTCTGTTTGCCACCTGCAAATTGTGTTTACCAGCTCTCTCATTTGACCTATTGTGCTAACAAGGTGCTAACTGCCTCTCCTCATTTAGCATACAAAGAATTATCTATATAAGCTACTTAAAATGCATCAACTTCTGGGCATACTGTGGCACCTGCCTTTGTCTTTTTTTCCATCTCGAGTTGGCTGCCAGTCTCTTCCCGCTGCTAATAAATGTGCGCTAGCTCAAACAAAGGATGCGGTGTGCTCTGTCTATTACATTGGCAAAGCGCGGAGAGAGGAAAGTCACAAATCACTTATGGGAGCGATGGCTTTATGCGGCACTCACTCACACACGTCAACACTGCACGGTTGCTAAGAAACAAGTATCTGACCTGATTAATTAACAGTAAAAAAGTGCAAGTGGAAAAATGGCCCCCACTGTCATGGACTTTTCTGGTTGAGGGCCCATCTCCATGGAGATGTTATTGTTTTGCCTGAATGGTCCATAGTATGGCATCTAACGCGTGTATCTCTGTGGAGGCGTTACCAAGGCAAGTAACAGGTCGGAGTGAGGCAAACCCACTCATTTTTATTTTTTTTTCTTATTTTTTATTGTTTGTTTATTTCTTTACTTTTTAAAGGGCCCATATTACACTCTTTTCTGATCTATGTGATGATAAAACAACATTACAACAAACATACCTGGAGTTGTGTTTTGTTTCATTGACACGTTTTACACAAAATCCTGCATATTTAGGCTGTGTTCTTCTCTCAAACAGAAAACACTCTGTTCCACCTTGTGATGTCATGTGGCAATACAGGAAGTGCTCCACTGTGTTTTTAAACTCCATACACCTTCACTAGAATCATTTGGATAATTTCAGCCCTGCAATTTCCAGTCTCTTGTGAACAAAAGGTAAAAGGTAGCTCTTAGCTTGAAAACTACCACTTTATGACATCACAAGGTGGAACAGAGCATTTTGAGCTTTGGAAAACATATGTGAATGAAACAAGACACAACTCTGGGTTGGGCTTTAACATGGCTTAAAGCTCACAAGAGACAATTTTGTGCAATACGGGACCTTTAAACATAAAAAAAAATCTGTAATTTCATAAATGCATGACAAATATGTTTAATCTTATGTTAATCCAAATAATTCTTAATAAATAACATAATAATATAATATAAGATATTTAAGTTATTTGCTTTGTCATCACCTGTAACTCCCCATAACTCTCCATTTGTCCCTGTGTGGCTGGAACCTGCTATGCATTGCAGCTTTTGTAATTCCACTTAGCAGGGAGCTAGTAAATTATACAGAAATATTGCATTGGGGCAGCTCTGTGTGGATTTTACTGTCGTCCAAGGCCATCATTCATGTGTCTCCCGCTGAAATATAGGCGGGGAACACTTTGACTTGTGCCAGAGAATGACCTTTGCCTCACAACGGAGTCATTGCTAACCCAATTAAAAGAAAATGTCACGCTGGCAATCGCGTCGCACAGTGTGGATGGTGCACGTGGGAGGCCGAGACATAGACTCTATAAAGAAGTGGACTGAGGGAGCGTGACGTCACCCATAGCGTTCGGCTCCGGTCAAATGAAGCTCATCAAGGCTAGAGCAGTTATAGGGACGAATTTGGAGCCGACTATCAGAATTCCGACCCCGAGTATCACAGCAACCAAAGAGCAAATCTGGACCGAGGCTGTTGAAGGTAACGCCCCTTCCCGTCTGCACCACTGGTTTGGCAGGGAGCGGGCGCGGGGAAAGAAGGCGCCTGATTTGACTGTTATTAATGTTCATATCTTTGTTTACAGACGCAATAGCAAAATAAAAACACCAGGATCATGTAGAGCGGGTTAATTAACAAACATTTTAAGACCAAAATGACGAACCTGACAGCAGCAGTTACGGAGAGAGGTTAGTCATGTCCGTTTATATATAGACCAGGGACAGGCCAATCCACGTGCAGTTTGGACGTTTTAGCTTCCTCCGTGATGGAGCAGTTTAATCTCACACTACAGAGGAGTTATAACTTATGTCCACACTTCTGAGGCTCCTCTGGGATTCTGGGGTTTTCCATTTTATGTTTGCATAACCTGTAATGTGCGGTAATTTACATTTTTATTTACCAAATGCTTTAATGCAGATGTCTTTTCATAAACCTTGAAAAATATTACTAGTGTTTTATTTGTGTTTTTGTAGTGTTTTTTGTTCATTGATGCGTAGAAAAGAGCGCGCCAACCTGATCCTGTTTTTGGAGACATGGGAAAACCAAAGCACACACAAACCATCACTCTGCTGCCAGGATCGTTATTGTTGTTACACTCTTGGTTACATTTCACATCGAATAAATTCAGCAGATCTTGCCCTTAAACTACAGTAGAGTTAATTTGCATAAACCGATATCTCTGTTTTGAATCTTTGTCACACAGTTTTTAGAGTTTTTTATTTGATACCACGATACATATTATTGACTACAGTATAGTTGAGTGGATTTGCTGAAGAAGGGATGGATACATATTTATATTGCACTAAAATAGATTTGGCTTTTGAAAACACTGTCAGTCAAAGAGTAAATTGTAAGTTCTCAACTTTTTTTTTTTTTTAATCAAAGGGCACTTTTTTAATATTTGTTTTCTCCCCCACACAGTATATTCTAAACACTTTTTGGCACTTTTTGATGATAACATGCTCAGTGATGGGAAGAATACTTAGGAAATATATATTAGTTAGTCAGAATACTGAATACCTGTATTAAAATGTATTTTGTAATGTATTCTAATACATTGGCCAATCAGAGTACTGTGTTCTGAATACTTAGAATACTTTTACGTTGAGTTGCATTTAAATTACAGTTTAAAAATTAGAGATAGACCGATATCAGGCTGATATTTGGACTTTTTAGCGTATCGGCCTTAAATCTCCAGCACAGGCCAATATTTTGTTTTGGTTTATCTGCTGCCCACAAAATACACACAAGGCTTTATATTAACACAAAACATGACCACACAGCTCTTTTAAAGGTTTATGGTAAAAAAACGAGCTTGTAGTAAATTTAAATGTTTTGATTAAATAAATAATCAAATGTCGGCAGAGCTTATCGACCATCAGTTGCTCTGTTTTCCAAACAATCGATATCGGCATCAGCCATGAAAAAACCCGTATGGACCAATCTCTAGTAAAAATGCAATATTCGATTTTTTTCACTGTTGGTTAAGCATTTCCTTTCACTCATCGGAGAAGGAAAAATCACACCTGCCCCACCACAAGAGCTGTGTTTTCCAAGTTTCTCATTAATACTGTACAGTTTGAAGCCAGTACTGCATTTTTCTGCATGGATTCTTTTGATTTTAGGAAAGTAACTGTATTCTGAGTACCACCAAATGAAAAAGTAACTACCAGAATACAGTTACTCAAAATTTGTATTCTGGACACATATTCTCAGTACTTGCATTCAGTTATTTCCCAACGCTGAACTTGCTTTGTAATTAGATTCAGACATATTGCTCACAAACCCAGAATAAATTGTACGTAAGGTGCAACAAATTAAGAACACGTGGCAGAAAACACAAACCAGTGGCGTTCTATCAAAGCATTTACATCTTCAACATATGTAAGACCAACAGTACCTATAGTAACACTGACCTCTGTAGATCAAAAACACCCCAAGAGCTGTAGTTTTGAGAATAATTCTGCCAATATAGTTTAAAATCAATCTTAAATCCGCTGTCACAATATTATTCCGGATCAGTTATTACAAATGTGCTCAAGTTGAATTCTCTCTCTTTGCGCAGTCATTGTGGTCCAGATTTGGCTTGTCCTTGTGACTGATGCAGATACTGAGATTGATGTGAGATTGATATCTGGCAGGTCTTCAAATACGACACACTTTCATAGACTCGGGTTCGTGGCGGGATAACACTATTGATTTAACTTTAAATGACTGCCTGCAACACAGTTTTGCGAGTTAAAAATGTGTGAACAGAACTGGTATAGATTGGACTCTTTTGAGCCTTGTAATTTGGTTTTTAGACATCACAGGATTGCGTAGTCCTAGGAAAATATAGTTAACGGCTTGACAAATGGCAATAATTAATATGGTGCGTCTTGACTATAGTAACAAATGCACTGGAAACGTGAACTGAGCCAGCCTTTTTCCCAATAATCCTATGTGGAATAATTTTGCTAAGATGTGCGTGTTTCCCAACCAGGGGAAAAGATACAATCTGTAATTAGACTGGCAAACCCGCCCCTGTTGCATTCTCACATATCACCACTAGATGCTATCTATGTTACTGCTGTCTGATAGTGTGCCAGTTTTGGCCCAGAGGGGGGGAGGGGGAGGGGATAGCAGGTTTCACTTCTGCCATCTACTGGTAAAAAATAAAACAAAACGCACAGATGGCAGCTTTAAATATACAATTTTGCAACCGTAATAAAACATTTTGTAAGTTGATTTTGTGCAATATCAATATCATTAAAGGTGCACTATGTAACTTTTCTGGTTGCATATCTCCGCAGTATTAGCGATGTGACGTTCGTGAACGAGTCGGCTCTTTTGAACGGTTCCTTAACGTGAACGGCTGGATCCGGATCTCGTTTTTTAAAAGAGCAGAATCTTTTTCTTTGTAATTTTTATCCATTGTTATACGTATTAACACTGAGCCGACACAAGAATCAGCACAGAAGCAGAGCAGGTGACACAAGTGAGGGATTTGTGCGCAAAAAACAAATTTGGCATCATATTAACAGTTAGTTTTAAAATTATTATTATTGTCGTGCAGTGTTTTATTTAGATGCTGCATCATTTCAAAGGGTAAACACACTCCCTCCCACTTCAGTTTGAACCATTTTAAACACATCTGAGCCTTGTCATATAAATAAATAGTAAAAGAGCCAGTCTTTTGAACGGCTCTTTGAAACACAGTATGTATCAATTACATGTGTTTTTTTATTGCTAAAGAAAATACTTTAAAGAGGGGGCATTATGCAAAATCAACTTTTTGGAGATTTCTGCATGTTATAACGTTTCCTCATAAAAAACGTACCTGAAGAGGTTTTAAGTGTCATCTATGCACGTTTGAGTATTTTAGCGATCTCTCCCGTGCCCTATCCGACCCTTGTTACGGTTAGCTGTAAGATTTGTCCAGTGCTCCGCCCACAAGTCTACGTCATCCGTGCTCCCACATGACAATTCTCCATAAATATACAAACTAAATAATAATGCAGTAGTTTCATTAGCGGAATGTACGCTGATTGTGATGTAAGAGTGTTCTGAAGGGGGAGTGACTTTTGACTCAGAGCTGCAAAAAATGAAATTGAAACTTATAAAACATGTTAATATGTTTTTGGCAAATTTAGAATTTTCAAAACAATAAAAGGTAACATGGTGATCTAAATATGTCATGCATTAGCAGTTAATACTCCATAGAAGTAAAACACCCCCTCTTAAAAAAAACCCCAAAAAGACATGCATTTTTACAGTGAGTGGATTCGCCTCTCCTCAGATCTAACCTGTAACTTTCCCTAATGGCGCCACCTGCTTGTCTCCATAGCTCTAGCTAAGTTTAATGTATAACTATAACCGTAGAACATTCTAGGCAAAGCATTAAAATCTCCACTGAAAGGTAGCGGATGGCGGGTCGTCCAACAAAATGAGATACATAGTGCATGTTTAAAGTAATATAGTCAAATACAGTGATAAACAGTAGTATAGGGTGGAGCTCCTCATTGTGACTGGAGATTCCTATTGACTTGTGTGTGATGAGAAAGGCTGGTTTCTGTGTTGTAAAGGTTTGGCAGCTCGGGTACAGATGGTGCCTGTGCCTCTGTACAGCTCAGCAGATGGGCGTTTTCAGCTCCACAGCCCCTCTCTCATTTCTCTCTCATCCCCCTCTCATCCCTCTCTCCAGTCTGCCTGTAAATCACTGTTACATCGCACTATCTCCTCTGCTCCTCTCTTATCATCACCACGGAGACACATCCTGCAGCCTCGTAAAATATGGCAAAAACACACATAAGCTCTTGTATTGTAGCCTGCGTTGGTGTTGTGTTGTTTAAACCTTATAATGTTTTCCAGTGTTGAAATACTATGTTAATGTGTGTAGGAATTCAGAAATATCCATGAACAATGCCATCTGTTACCCCAGATATGAGGTCTGCATGTAGTAGTGATGTTACTGATGACAACTGCTACCATGATGTATTCAGAATCTATTTCAAAAAGAAGAAATTGTATGTTGTTTTTTTTTTTTTTTTGGTTCTTCACTCAAGTTATCGGAAACCTCAATGAGCCCCAGACATCTGGGTTGCCAGATCCTATCATTATAACCAATGGGTTTTGCCCTAAACTTGTGGCAGCTGGTAGCATCCTAGGATATGTTTAGATTAAAGGTCCTATATTATGCAAAATTAACTCTTATTAGCTTGTAACCTCACCAAAAACATACCTAGAGTTGTGTTTTATTTCATTCACACATGTTTGAGCAACCCTTTAATATTAGTCTATCTACATCTCCAAAGTACAAAATGATCTGTTCCACCTTGTGATGTCATTTAGTGGTAGTTTTCAACATAACAGCTGCCTTTTACCTTTTGTTCGGTACAGACTGGCAATTCCAGGGCTGAAATAATCCAAATGATTCTAGTGAAGGTGTATGGACTTCAAAAACACAGTGGAGCACTTCCTGCATTACTACATGACATCACAAGGTGGAACAGTGTGTTTAATGTTTGAGAGAAGAGCTCAGCCTAAATATACAGGATGTGTGTGTTCAACATGTGTGAATGAAACAAAACACAACTCCAGGTATGTTTTTGATGAGGAAACAGCATAATAGATGTGGCATTATGGGTTGGAGACCAAAGTCGATATAACTAAATTATAATAAGCTAAAAATAAACCAGAAACGCCGTGGGGTTCACCCAGAAAAATGAAATAACTAAACACACTAAACTAAAGCATGAGGCTGGTGGTTGATGGAGGCAAGTGAGTTCCAGTTTAAATAGTAGCATTTATTTTAAATTGCACAAAGCTGGAGTTAGAACTTCTGATTGTTATAATTTCATTCACTATAAAAGGACCAATATAATTTCATTCACTTGAACAGGTTGGTTCTTTATAGTCAAAGGTTACAATTACTTTCCCGCCATTCAGTTACAAGATTTACATTTTAAAGTTCAGTTTCACATTAGGGCAAAGGTGTAGCGGGTTCAAACCCTCATAACCTGAGAAATAAGTGGCATTAATGTATAGCTGGTTGAAGAATTTCATTTAAACATAACGCTTCAAAACTCGCAGCTGTCCTCAGTCAGTGACGTCAGCTCATGACACACACGGATCCATCACCACAGACAGAGGAGCAGGCCATTGTCCACAGTAAAGGGCCATGAGGGCTGCAGAGCAGAGCCAGACCCTCAGCTACACCTCTGGACTAAATTTACAACAAATAACTTATATTAGTTTATCTAAATGTTAGAAGTGAATTTCTTCAATCAACTGTCTTATCTAACATCATGGAGGAGAGGGCAGACAACAGCAGGTGGAAGTGAGCAACTCAGAGGAAGTCCAAAGACTTCTGGGAAACCTTTATAGTTTTTGCTCTACTGCCACCTGCTGGTTGCTCCACAAAGTCAACCCTACTACACGTAGATCCGAAAATAGTGTAACATGGCGCTTTAAAGTGACATTTTTTTACGGTAGGTTAAACACAGCTACTTTCACTGTGTGGATTTGCTTGCTAATTTGTTGCAGTTGTATTGTTTTCCTGTCCTTTATTGGTGGAAAATGGTAAAAGAAACGCACTTTAACATGTTGAGTGAAAACCCGTGTATTGTGTAACACTGTCTTGAGATAACACCACATACTAACACATTACATGTCGTCTATGGAGAAGGAGTTAGCCTGTGTGAGGACCCGACCTCCCAAATGTTGGCGCTTTCACTTTTGATCGGATTATCTGCTCCATTATAGAAACAGACGAGAAAGGCTTGGTGTAGTGATGGCTCTCTTTTATGTATTGTTCCAATCTGTAATTGCTTCTTTTCATGAGTTTTGTGCAGAAAGGTTAGGCTGGTAAATCGTACAGTTGCCTGGCTACACACCGGCTTATCAGATTCAGTAAAATACAATTCAGCTGAGAACGTATGAGTCCATGTGCATTTTAGTTGCCGCTGTGTTCCAGTGTTTTGTAAAGTTTCTATTAACATTTTAACATTTTTTTTCTGTTGGGTCATATTGATCTTGTTAAGTAATTTTAATATAGATTGTTGGTTTTGGTGGAAAAATATTTTAAAGCAGACCAATTATGCAATGTTTTTGGAGTGATTTCGCATGTTTGACCAGTCTCTAATTGCTTATTTTCAAGATGCCATATTGCTGATCAATGCCCATTTTCACTGTCACGTGCCCACTGCTCTGTACTTACTTACATTCTCCAATTTTACTTTCTTAATCGATGATACGTGTAGGATTTGGCAGCGTCGCATAGTCATTTTGGTACAAATGAAAAAAAATACATATATATATATATATATATATACACTTAAATAAAATTAACAGTAACATAAATAAGAAGCAGAACAAAAAACTGGGGAAAAACGACACTTTACACTGCTCGCTTGCGTGATCTGCAGCTCTCCACAGGAGGGGCACCTCATTTTTTTAACACAGAAGTCTTGCTGCTTTTATAAAGTCGTTTTAGATTAATATTGCAATTTAAAATGTGCAAATTATAACATAATGATCCACGGGTGTCATGGATTATAACTTTAATAGCAGACACGAGCACACTTTAAAAACATGTGCATTTATCATCACGTATTTTGCATTTTGTATAAGAGGGATCGTCATCTCCTTATGGCTGTAAATAAATCCAGACATTGCCTTTCTTGTCATGCTGTTGTGTTTGTGTGAGCACCTTACCGTTTGTTTATCTGCACTCTACAACTGCACTAATACTAGCATCATAGCGACGCTGAGTTGTGACAATGACAATAAATCCTTGAATCTTGAATCTTCCAGATCAGTGTTTCTGTGTCTTGAGCTACAGTTTTGTCCAGATAACTACCTTTGAAACCCTTGTTACCATGTGCATGTTTGTGAATGTGTTTTTTTTTTTATTAGTTCATCTTAACCACCCACTATACTATGCCTAGACTTCCCCACACCCCAGACACTTCCTCCAGATTTGTGTTCGCAATTGCAAGGAACGCATAAACAATCCCAAAGTCTTGTCATGTGTTGTATATGTTTGCTGCACTGGGTTGCACATCAATGACAAAAATATAAATTGGTCATGTATCAGTGGCTTTTTGATCCACCAAAAGTTGCATTTTAAAAACTTCAATTTAATACCCAAATACTACATAATGTCACTAAAACTTTCTGTCTCCTTTTAAAAACAATACTCGCCCATACTGTTCCTGTTGTTTTTCTCATTAGTAAAAGTGATTGAGGCCCGGGGCAAAGATTATCCATTGGACTTTCATTAATGCTGTTTGTTTATTATAATAAGTCCAATATTTCTGAGTGCAGTGCTGATGGGAGGAGAGGGTAAAGCTGCATACTTTTAAGGCTAAATCTAATGACACGTCCTCATATGAAATGCTGGCAGATGTTCGTTAAAATGGATTAGTGAAGCCGCTCCCTGTTTTAATTAACCGATACTTCTGATAAATATTTAAAACCTTGGCAGTGACATTGGCGCAGAAGGAGGAACCCAAGGGTGGATTAAGAGAGCAAAGAGTTATACTTTTAAAACCTTACGAAACCCGCAAGTCCTGAAACCCTCCATGTTATATGGAGATAAGCTGATGTAAAATGGTCCACAGCTGGCATCACTGAGGTCTTGGACAGGTCGAATGGACTCTCAGTGATATCTTATGCAGAGTTGACTGCATTGTATTAGACGAGGGGTTATGATAGACCCTTATCTTCTGCAGTCTATTATCTCTGTTTGATTTTTTTCTCATCATACTGTATAGACTAATTCACTTTAGGTTGATGGTCTGCCACCTACAAGTCTCCATAGTGATGCTACTGATTTGCTTGGAATGTTCCACAAGACGGCATTAAGGATCAGAAAACTTAATAGTCCCTTGAAGGGCAATTTAAACATATCTATCTTTATGGAAACAAGCATTTGCTGCCGCCGTGTAATCGTGTTACAGGTCAGATATGTTTTTCAGTGTATTTTTTTAGCAATAAAATGCCACTGTCAAAGCAAAAGTTCCACAATTTGTGTTAACATCCTGTACAGATACTGTTTTTTCACGTTATACTTCATAGAGTAATTTGTTTTGAAATGAATAAATAATCGTCATCTATCAGTGAGCTTTAAATACAAGAAAATGGTCATATTTAGTTGAGAGTTTGAAGGCATTTTCCTTCACGGTTTGTCACATCACATTAAATGTCACTTAATGGGACATGTTTGACATAGTGTAGCAGCCTTGTTATAAATAGCATTGATGATTACTACCTGCCACAGAAGGGAGCTTCTGTGTTCTTTGACATTCAAGTCAAGTTAAAGGGCTGTCAACGAAGTACATACAGTACGGCTGCATTCACACTTGCACACATGTAATTTACTGTTCCTGCATTCTTCCTTTTAGAGTATTTTTATTTGAAAATTCAAAACTTGGCGTCTTTGGCGTTTACATGTGACCTGTACAAATTACAAATTAACAAAATGTGTCATTAGGACCCAAGCACGAATGTGCGAGAGCCCTATTGTATTTGTAAAATTTTAAGGAAAATTGCCATAATGAAAGAGCAAACAATAACGTATAGACAAGTAACTGTTACTGAAAACTGTAAGTTCAGTGAGAGTGTTTCACTGACAGGGCTGACAATACATGATCTAGGGAATTGGGGCATCAAAACGTATCCAATTTATTTTCATCACTATCAGGGTTTGCGTGCAGCGGAGCCTCAAATTTCCCTTGGAATTTTTTTAAATTGTCCAATTTCAAAATTTGCTCCCTTTCACTCATACAAAATTAAATTGGGCTCAAATTTGAATCCATTGTAAAACTTTCTTGCCAAAACCTACTTATTGTGAAAGAAACAAAGTCGGCGCAATATCACTCCTTACAAAATAAGAAATAAATTTGTATGGCGGGCCAAAATTTTTGTTGTCCGAAATGTTACGAGATTGATGGTATGATTTTTATTTTTATTTATCATGCAACACATGATTATGTCATATGTGAGCACAAGCTGCAGGTCACACTGTGATATGGAGCTCCTGATGAATGCAGCCTACCATTATAGAGCGCTTTAGTTTTAACCCTCCTGATGTTAACTGAGTGCCATCACTCATTTGTAGCCTTTGTATCATGTGTCTTTTGTTACCTTCAACCACCAGCACCAGCAGTTTACCAGCAATGTATCAAATGTATGGGCTGCTGTGATTCACGCTGTCATAGCAGCAGAGCCGGAGCTCTGTCTGTGGAGCTCTGTCTGTGGAGCTCTGTCTGTGGAGCTCTGTATTCTTCTTAAACCTTCTGAAAACCATTCTGTGGCCTTCACCGCTTTTCTTATACAGCAACTAGAAACTCATGATATCAGAAATGTTACACAAAATTCAAAAAAGTAAATGAAAATCATGTTATATTTTTAACCGTGTTGCCATAATGACATGCAAAATCGCCAATGTTATTCTATGGGAGTGATCCCAAAATGTCTCATTAAAGATAAAAATATTGGTATCATGGAATAATTTGGCACAAAGACTCTTCATGTCAAAGTATAAAAATCCATGTAGCTTTTGCAAGCATCATCATATTTAAACAGACCCTATGTAACTTTTGTGTATTTTGATGACCTTGATGCAGTAATATGTGGATTAAATGTCTATCTTTAAACATGGCTCTGTGGTGCCCAGTGCAAAGCTAAAATGGAAACATTTATTTCCAGTGTGATAGTGGCAATTTTGAATCAAACATCAAGCCAGGGTTGATAGGCAGCCCTCCCACTGAAACGTGCCCTTCCACGGTCACAAAGGTTGCAAGGGCCCTTTATCACTGCTTGCAGTTTTAATTTTTATCATTGTAATGTTTTGTCTGCAAAATACCCAGAACACCCACTTCAAAGAATTTCATTTTCTCAATTTAGACTTCAATTAAGGTGTGTTTTATTCCCACGTATCACACAAATTCATTATTTCCAATCAGGAAGTAAAATTATAAACTACAAGAATTGCTAAACTGGGGAAAAATTTGTGAAATAATTAAAGTTGTAACTTTTCTAGTATTTTTTGCCACCTGCTTGTCTCCATGGAGATTCACTGCTTTGCCTTTTCCTCAGTATGGCATTATCACAAATTTATCCTCCCATTTTTTCAAGGTCAGAACTTTAAACGTGATTTACTCACACACAGAATCCTATAGTTCCAGCTGTACATCTGCTAATGCTGGTTCTGTATAGTTGTATTTTCCTGTTTCGTTTTCTCATATGTTACAGCACTGCAGGGGTTAAAGATAGTCCCTTATTACATTTTCATTTTGTGGATTACATTTTAATCCTGTCCGTATGAATCTCAGGCCACATACAGAGACCTTCACCCCCTCACAGGCCTCAGCAGTCGGCACAGCCTCCTATAGACCAACGCACTGAACCGTACTGAGGTGAACAATATGCCTACAGCAATTTATATAGATTTACCTCCAGTGGCCTATGCTAATGTAATACGTGCTACGCTGTCCTTATTATACCTGACCTGACTCAATTTCAACAACATCTTGTCTCCACGGAGATGTAATTGCTTTGCCTTGAATATTCCACACTAGCATTAAATACATTTATCTCCATGGAGACCAGCAGTTGACGCCAAGAGGCTATAATACAGGTCTGTGAATTGACGAGTCCAGTCATGTATATGTATATAAGAATGTATTTTTTTTTGTTTACATTTTTTTTTTTCATTTTTTTTTTTTTCATTTCAGTTAAAGATCCTGTATCAGATTTTTTTCCCCATGTATTTGAGCAAGATTTATTTTGCCCAAGTACAAATATATTGTATAAGCAGCTCTTGATGTTCGTCTGTCTTTCCATCTGCAGCTAATGAGAAAGCATTTTATTGTCAGATTATCAGGAAGTTTGTGTTAGCATGCTAGTTGTTGTTAGCGTTACTTCGCTCTGGTCTTTTGAGAGTGGTGAAAAGCACTTACAAACTCATTTTGGTGAATAATTTGGATGCTCGGAATGTATAAGGTAAGTGAGGAACAACTTTGGACCACTGCAAGTCGTTTAAAATGAACTAGTTCTGTTTTTCACATTTTTAAGAAAAATCATATAGCACCTTTAAACAGCAAATTACCATAGAATTCTGACCTGTCCCCCACCTCCATTTTAAAACTATATTCACAGTTTAAAATGTTGTGATGTCATGTCAACCCAACTAATGATTTACTTTTTACACTTTTACACAAGCAAGCCCTGAAGTCATTATCACCCAAACAAAAATCTTTTGGTGTGATATCGCAAGAAAAACAAAAAAAAAACAAAAAAAACAAAATACTGTCATTCCTCCCTGGATACACCTTGAACAAAGCAGTCGACTATTTTAACCTTTCACTGTAATTACCAAGGACTATTTTCAAGGTGATTATTGTTTTGATAAAGACAAAAAGATCTGCCCTGATTGAGGTTTCCACGGTGTCTGAGGTTATGCCATAATACATGATTAATGCGGGCCATGCCATTCCTCTGCAGCATGAGTTATGTGTTTGCACAATGCTAATTACACACAGAGAGAAAAAGGTCAAACATTGGAGGGAGGGAACCAGCCTCAAAATCAAACTTTCATTTCCCCTCTGCCGCACACAAGCATATTGAAGATTCTGCGATTATAGTTGTTAGCATTGCCAGCATTCTCCAGTGAGTTAAAGTGAGAAAGTCAGGTTTATATGATTTTCAAAGTATTACTTCTTTGGTGGGATGATATCTGTGGTTAATAGTAATCACAGTTTTATGACAAAAGTATATCACAATTTGAAAAAGAGACACATTTTTCTGGTTCTTTAAACAATATGCTATAATATATATTTATTCATTGTTCACTGTATTGCATTAAACTCCTGTAACTTCATCTGCCTGTTTCCAAGGAGCTAGAAGTTCCGTGTCAACTTTCAATAACGAAGTAATAACGTCGCCAGGGAGACAAGCAGGTGGCAGACTCCCCAACAGAAAAGCTACATACTGCACCTTTAAATAATGACTGTAATGAGGACTGGCCCTTGTGTACAGTAATATTGATATAAAAAATAAAACATGTAGCATTTTTGGAATTGGCTCTGAGCACAGCAGCACCCGGCAACCACACTGTTAGCGTCACTACTTCCTGTCCAATTGTGTCTGTGGAGTTTTTGCTGAGTCACGCTAAAATGATTAAATATTTAAACATCAGGCAGAGGACGGGGAGCTGCAGGTGGATGTCACTGACAACATGTTAAAAACGACACAAATAAAATGACTTCTCACTGGAGGACAATGCTCAATGCTAACGCTAATGCTAATTTTGAGGCATAATAAATGCAGTATTAAAACAACACCACAAACTGAAGTATTCTACATATGAAAATAAAAATTGTGCAGTCATTACTTTAAATATTTGAGTTTGTTTATTTTATATTTTACGATTTTAATAAAAGTGACTGTCACAGTGAGCTAGCTAATGTGTTGCTGTGCACAGCCTATGACCTACTGTCATGTCACTAATACTATTTCCAATCAGAAAGTAAAACAAACCACCACACAAAATTAAAATAATTAGCAAAATCCTTAATATAAATAGGTGCATGTACCGTAACTTGTCTGGTGTAGGGTATGTCACATGCTTGTGTCCATGTAGATGTTATTGCTTATCTCCATGAAGACAAGCAGGTGGCATACCCCTCACCAGAAGAAGGTACATAGTGTACCTATTAACTGTATTTTAACCAATCCTAGGCCCTTGAAATGCAGTCCCTCCTGAAGATACACGGCCTACATATCTTTTAGCAGATCAGGTGCAGGAGCGGTTGGATTTTGAAGAGGTTTTATTTTACAATTCAAAGTGGCAGCGGCCCACACTCCACCGCCTATGCCGACTTCAGAGGAAATGCTATAATAGGTATCCATTTGTCAAATTAGATCAGAGACAGATATGGAAGTAAGACTGTTCATATCGCCACTGGGATGCCATCAGGAGCCCAGCACAATTTCAATAGGCATTAATCCACTCCGCTGTATCTGCTGCTTTTGGATGGCACAAGAAAGCTAAAACTACCTCCTCCTCTACCCCTGCTCCATCTTTTCTCTCTGCTCTCACCGTAGCAATATTTCATTCATTCTATATGTTCCCGCAAAACCACTTTTCACTTACACGTATTAATCTCGAGCTGTCCGGAAACAGCTTAAATTAAAAGTAGACTAGCCCAAGAGTATGTGATTCTGAAATTTTGACACAGCCTCGCCTACAGCAAGTACGGAAAAGTGATGGCGTCAAATGGAAGCTGTATTACGATGTCATACTGTGGTAAATAAAACCAGAAATAGCACGAAACCCGACAGTTGCAAAAGATGGAGGTGGCAAGTGACAAAGGTGCGTCTACAGAGCTGTCAATCAAAACTACATGTTTTAGAGTAATGAATTATTTAGCAGTTTATTTATAAAACACGACGACCTGACGAGGCACATGTGGGGCTGGTTTTAGTTGCTTTTATTGTGTGTATTTAAATTGCATGTTTTTATAGCATGATTTTAGCTTCCCCCTCCCCGGCTTGTTGCACATAGTCACGAGATCCCCACAGCCAATCCAAGCGCTCACGGTCACACACACCTGCTCTGTGGCGCAGCCGATGAATGATAAATATGGAAGAGACAGCGGCATGAAAGAGAAAAGCAGGAGACGGGATCGGCACGGGATCGGGATCAGGGCGAGTGGGTGCGGCAAGACTGGAATGGAACTGAATGAAACAGAAGAGGGGAACTACAAGGTACAGCAACTTTAATTGCTCTGGTACCAGCCCTCAGTGATATCCATGAATATGTTTGCTTCACCTCCACCCAGCGTTATCCAGGATGTATCCCATGTAAGACCCATAGTGGCAGACGTATCTCTGCCAATAGTCAGAAAAAAAATAGCTATAAACTGACTTGTGGGCCTTAAAAGCACAGTACCAGACTTTTACTACCTTAAAAACATGAAAAACAGAACTAGTTATTTTCAAACGGTCTTCAGTGGTCCAAAGTTATTCCTAACTGACTGCAATCTGAGCATCCTAATTATTTGCCCATTTGAGTTTATAAGTTTTTTCTCTCTTTCAGACGCCAGAGCAGAGTTTTGCCATGAAGCTAACAATAACTACGATGGTAAAACTAAAATCTGTCAACAGTCCAATTGACAGATTTTACTTTTGGCTTTCACTATGGATCAGACCTGGACGACTGAGGGATTGCAAAGACAAAAAAAAAAACTAGCATGCTAATGTGCACCTCCTCATTATCTGACCCTACAATGCATCATAATTAGATACATACAGCACGCAGAGGACACATTTTGACCCCAAAGGTCGCTTATACAGTAAATCTATACTGGAACAAAACAAATATTACTCAAATACATGGGGAAAAAATCGGGTACAGGACCTTTAAGGTTTAGATTCCAATTTATATGCCTTCACTGAATTTCATTGTCCCCTTTACCTCATGAATAAACCATTTGTGAACCATAATCCTTGGACTCTAATGTATGGAGAGAGAGCGAGCACTATCTCTACAGGCAGTGTAAATACAAACTAGACAGCAGCATTCAGGTACAAGCCTAATGCCTCCCAAATCGCAGTCTCTAACCACCATAACTGTCATAATAGCCTGCATTTGTCAAAATCTTTTCAAGCGTAGCCCCAGAGAGACGCGGAGAGTGCGGGTATTCTTAGCGGACATTGACACAGCAGATACACATAATGGGATCCCAGTGAGCCGAGCTGGAGTCTTTTGGTTTCCCTGTTGACGTGTATAGTGATTCAAATTGCGGCTCTTGTGTGTGAATCTGTGCCATGTAATTTCTGGTATAAATCTGGCTTTTTGCAGCATCTGCTTTGTGTAGTTTCCAGGTGGATGGGCCCAGCAGCTATCGGCATGCACCTGCGCTTGCTAATTTGAGACTGGAGATTATTTAGGGCTTTAGTCAGACTGTTGAAGCGCAGTGTAAAATGAATAGGCTGCATGTTGCATGGAAGTGATATGTATGTGGTCCAGTGAACAAGTGGGGATTGAAAAGCTGTTTGAGCATGTCTCCTCGTAACCCATTCTTAAAGGTCCTATATCACACAAAATTGACTCTTGAGAGCTTTAAGCCGTGTTGTTACCTCATCAAAAACATATCTGGAGGTGTGTTTTGTTTCAGTCACACATGCTTGAGTGATCCTTTATTATTAGTCTGTCTACATCGCCAAAGCTCAAAATGCTCTGTTCAATCTTGTGATGTCACGAAGCGGTAGTTTTAACATTAACAGCTACATTTTACCTTTAGTTCAGTAGCGATAAGTAATTCCAGGGCTGGAATTATCTAAATGATTCTTATCAAGGTGTATGGAGTTTTAAAACACAGTGGAGCACTTTCTGTATTACCACTTGACACCACAAGGTGGATTAGTGTGTTTTCTGTTTGAGAGAAGAACTCTAAATATGGATTTGTGTTAAACGTGTGAATGAAACAAAACACAACTCCAGGTATGATTTTTGATGAGAAAACAACATTATAACACGGATCAGAAAATAGTCTGATCTGACCTGTCAGTTGGCTTGGGGGCATCACCTGATTGTCTCCATGGAAATGGATAACACTAATGCCATACTGCGCAACATTCCAGGAAAAGTAATAAAATCTCCGTGGATACAAGAAGGTAGCGAACCCTCTACCCAAAAAGTTACATAGTGCAGTTTATACTGCAAGCTCTCTAGTTATAGGGGAACTGCTCTCTCACCTGAGCCATAATCGCTTTAGTCACACGTTTAAGTTCAATAGAATGAACACAAATCTCATTTTGTGCCCGATAAACAAATACAACTAATTTTGAAGATAGTGGTTGGAAACAAAGTTCATCTTGTTCCACAGTACTTTTTCATTCAGGACCCTGCACCTCTCCACTTGCTCGCTCTGACCTTACTAACCTGCAGAAAGCTGCCTGAGCTGGCTTGTTCCATTTGCTTAAATGGTTTTAATTAGCTCCGTTTAATTGGCTTTGAGAGCTACAGCCGTGGGCAAGGCTCTCACATCTCTGAAACGTTCTATCAGGAAACACATTACAATGACAAAGTGCTGTGAAGAACAGCATTATACAGCCTGTGTATTAAACGACCTGGAATATGCATGTGATATTATATTCAATGTACGTTCTCCTGGGCCATAAGTCAGGACATGGGGTTTAAGTGACACCCCCATAGTTTAAAACTGAGCTGGAGGACAGGTCAGAATTCTATGGTAGAGTTTTATTGACCTAGTTTATGGTTCATATTTAATTACTGGGCCTATCAACATGAAACAAAAACTGGCCCAAAGTTAAATGTCTATCTTCAAGTAGGGGCACCATGATTCAACACCAAAGATGAGATATAATGATAAGGATCAACACTTGTGGATCATAAGAGTGGATATTTTTTTCAAAAATTATACATCTCCCATAAAGTTATATTCATAGGTTTCAGCTTTTTGTTTAACCATTCAAGAGGTACAATCATTTGTTTTAAATTGTTAATTACTACGGTCCTAGTGTGTCATCATTTCGAAACCCATGGATAGGCCCATCTCCGTCTGAAATTATCACATATTTAAATTGTATAATCTGAACGTAACCTATTCATGAGGTTCTTTTTCCTGTTTAATAGCGCCATTTTGAACACATTTCACCATGCAAAAGATATAATATTATGTTTTAAATGTTATTGCCATGGCAACGGTGCCAACTTTCCATTGCTCTAAAATCCCATGGATAGCGAGAGGGCCTCGTTTTATAGGAGGTGGGTTTTTCCTTGGACAGTTTTATGAAGACAAGTGGTTTGCGAGCATTTTATCAGCAGCTGTCACATCTGATGCTGCGCGGCGTTTATCTGTATGCGGTCACACATCACACCGGGAGCCTCGCTGTGATGGGGGGACCTCTAAGACCTCCATGTCCGTAGAGAAGTATGGCCTAGCATGTAAATGACCAGGATATATACAAGTGTACACACAAACACACACATCTGTACATACGCTGCTTAATCTGTAGCCCCTGGTGACATGACTGACAACTATCCTAACTGACACACACAGCCTTCATTCTTTTACGTGAATGGATCTTCGAAACAAAAGGCCCTCAAATCCTATTGTGATCTATGGTATTGTAGTATTCAGTTGGAACAAATACAGTATAATAACAAGGATATGACAACAGACTGCAACAAAGGCAACCAAATGTATAAATACACTTGAATAACCTCTTAATGCTCAGTGTGTAGAACAAGCAGGGCATGTACAATCTGGCATTTTCACTATATTAGTATCATGCAGGCTGTGATTTCAGTGTTTAAACTCAATGCTGTTTCCCCCTTATAATAATATTGCATGGCATTTTAAGATACATACCAAGTAAAGTACCTATATACTATCCAGGGTCTTCAGAGCGATGAAAAGGGGCACTGTTGCCACGGCAATTAACACTTCTTTGTATCCTTTTCCTTTTCACGGCAATTAACCAAATTGTATATTTCTTGAATGGTAAAAGGTTCTCAAAATGGCATTTATAAACAGGAAGCTGAAAATGGTTTGATAGTTTGAATATTGTTTAGTATATTGTCTTTTGGCTGCTCATTTTCATTTAAAAAGTACCAGAGATACCGTGTTGTTTGTTACCATACAAAAATAACTATGAATGACGTGTTCAAGCAAATCGTTGTTGAGATTTTAATAATATAAATGTGGAATTAAAGGTATAATTTCAGTTGTACGCAGGTCAGCCTCATGTAGAACCAACTCATTAATTCCCGCAGTGCCGCCGACAGCGTCCATCTTGCCTGCTGTGTCTCCCTGGTGTTTACCCGCCTGTCACTCACACACGGGGGGCTGAGTTTCCCTCTGTTTGACCTCTCTCTGGTGCAACCGCCCTCCGCTGTGGCCATTACGGAGCAGACTTAGCAAATTGAACTAATCATCTTTGATTAAGTACACACTCCAGGCCTGTGATACAGCAAAGCAAAGGTCATTTTTCATAATGCAAAATGACACGGCAGTTTCAGCAGTAGAGGCAGAGACAGGGGCTCACGTAATGTAGTACCAGAACATCACTCACTCAGATGAGGGTATGACAAATATTAGATTCTAGCAGGACTAAACCCAGTGTAAAAGCGGGGTTAAACATGGTCTAAGCTAGGATTAAACCAGGGTGAAATCAGCACATGCTAGCCGCAGCGTCCCAAGTGAGCATAAGCGCACGTCCGCCTCTATCGACCTTGGCTCCAATTCACTTCACATTGAAAAACTCTGGCCCCTCTCTTTGTAACTGCTGCTGTCAGGCTTGTCATTTTGGTTTTAAAATGTTTGTATTAACCTGCTTTACATGATCCTGGCATTTTTATCAAAATATAAACATTAATAACAGACAAATCAGGCTCCTTTCTCCAAGGTCACTCCCGCTAGCACTAGCAACAGGTTTGATTGACAGCGTTGCTAAGAGTGGAAAGGGGAGTTACCTTCAACAGCCTTGCTCCGGATTGGCTCTTTGGTTGCTATGATACTCGCGGTGGAAATTTCAAATGAGGAACTCGTCTCCAAATTCACTTTTGTATCGCGTTCATGAGCTGGCGGTCGCGTGATATTTTACACATAATCACATTCATTACAGGAGATACTATAACAAGTGTCTTGCTCAAGGATTAAGCAGAATTTGCCCTGGTCAGAGTGAGGATGGAACCCCCAACCATCTATCATTAACTCTCTAACACTAAGCAATTAAACAGTTTTATTATTATCCATCCATCCATGCATTTGTTTCCGCTTATCTAGGGTTGGGTTGCGGGGGCAGCAGTCTAAGCACGGACTTCCTCCACCCCAGACACTTCCTACAGCTCTTCCGGTGGGACCCCAAGGCTTTCCCAGGCCAGCTGAGATACACATTCATTTATTATTATATTAGAAATTATTTATGTTTTTCTGAATGTTAATAACATTGAAAAAATACAATATTAAATGTGTCTTCCAGCGGCATAGTTATAATACATCTACAGTAGCTTCTTACGTTATTTAAATTTGTAACAGCCTAGCCCTCTATGTCTGCGTCTTGGGACAGAGTCTGTGCATTCTGTTCCTCTTGAATGCTGATAGCCCTTGTCTGTATGAATTTGTGATGATTCTCGCCTGTTGTCTTCGTACATGTATAAATGTAGTGTGTCTATGGAAACAGCATGGTCCACAGCACTCAGAATGTACAGCATGGGAACACACGCTGTAATAATTCATGCACTGCTCTCAGACCCCGAGGCGTTGGAAACCATTCTCAAATACACAAGACGGATATTTTGAAATACTCCCTTTGATTTGTCTGCACTATGAAAAGTGAATTATTATTGGAAGTCAAAAGTTTAAAACATGTGAAACAAATGAATTCATTTCATGTGATTTACAATTCTAATCTACATTTCTTTATATTTAGATTTGTATACCCTTAATGTACGTGTGTATGTATATATATGTGTGTTTGTGTGTGTGTGTGTTTCTTCTCAGTAGATGGCAAATGTGAAAGACTAAGATTTCAATACTACTCGATACTGATTTCGATACCACAATGAATAAAAACATGCTTTATTTAGACAATAGAATGAGATTTTCATAGTACTTTCTTTTTATATTAATGCAGTCCCTCTGTTGTCCAGGTATGTCCCATTGAGGTCCAAGGGCGTATACTAGTCTATGTGGTCTTATACTTGGTACAGCTCCAATTTAAATTTAATTCCCACAACATGTAATTTGTACCTACACTTTAGCCAATTTGTTCCCACAGTTTAGCCAATGTGTGCAAACGCATGTATAGTATATTTTAATATCTACACGGCTTGTATTGTTAATTGTTATGGTAATAGAAACAAAACTTAAAACCATGTGGCTTATTTACATAAACTCAGCTGATGGAGCCCCGTGCACAGAATATTTGTTGGGACAGAGCAGAGGCTGTGGAGGTAATGGTGAGTCTAGAGAATATTTATTCTGTTCAGTGTATGGGCGCATATTGAGACGTTGGAGTTGGCTCCTTTTTAAACTTTTCAAAGTCACAGATCTACAGTCAGTGAGGTTTATTGCAGAGCTTTTTTTTTTCAACAGCAGTATCTCTCATGTGCAAACACTGGGGGCATTTAAGTGCACTGCCATGTTGAAAGTTTCGCTTAAATCAGCGCAGTAGAGGAGAATGAGGACTGCTTATTGTAGTCTGTTTTGTGGGTGTTGTAGTTTTTTTATTAAGCTTTAGTGTCACGTGACTGCTCTGTTATTCTCGTTGCTGGTTAAGATGGTCAGATTGTCCAAACGCAGCTGAAGCTCCTTCTCCTATCTACCTAAGACTCTTATAGTTGACCCTTTGACATAGTCCAAAGGTAAAGGAGTTTGGCGCTAGGAGACAGGAGCTATGATCTGAACAATTCAGAAGGAGCCCCATTTTATCACTGACCGGAAGTTCCGCGACAAGATGAGGAGGTACTTCCTGCAATACTTCCTGCAGCTCGTGAAAATGGACAAAGACAGAGTTTGAGTTTTATTTTAACCTAGGCTTAAAATACAAGGGCGTTATGAATATCTTTGGGCTTTCAGTAATTCTAAGTTTAAGAATTATGATATGAATTTATGGGAATGAATTGGCTAAAGTGTGGGTACAAATGACATGTTGTAGGAACAAGATCACAATTCGAGGCCACAATTTAGTATTTTTTATCACCCAGGTCATCAGGCGGGCTCCGTACATTTCTGTCACGTGAATGTAACTTCTTTTTAGTATCGATACTGCTCAGATGAGTATCTAGTTTCAATACTAGTTTTCGATTAATATCTGATTTTCGATATTTTTGACAACCCCAACAACCCAGTGTAGAGTAGCAGTGCGACTGCTGCAGACATAAGAGCTGACAGTATAAATAGACACACTTCTTTGCACCAACACGCCTCAGCTCTGGTGCTTCTAAACCAGGTGTCAGCGCAGTGCAGTTCATCGTCATGTGAATATGCAGCCAGTCGGGAAAGCTGCCAACTTGTCAGACCTAGAAAAAAATTGAAAAAAAAGCAAAAATAAGAAAAATGTAGTAGACAGTCTGTTGCTAAGCAGTTCAAAGTTTTCCTCTCATAGCAAGATAAATAGGATGTTTTTGTTTCAGACATTGTGAATCTGCATAAAAAAAATAGTTCACTGATTTAAAGGTGCACTGTGTAACTTTTCTTGTGGAGGGTATGCTGCCTGCTTCTCTCCGTGGTACACTACTTTGCCTGGAATGTTCCACAGTATGGCATTAAACGGCAACACTTTATATTTACACCCAATTAACCTTAAAAAAGCACAATGAAAGATTCTTCACTAAACAGAAATTAATAGTTAACACTGTAACCCCTTAAGTAGTTTTAAGTTGCCTAAATCATTAATAAACTGTTAATTAACTGTTTGTTCTTTTATGTATTTTTATTTTGTTCTTCATGTTTATAAAGTATAACCCACTGAATTTATCTATCTCCATGGAGACAAGCAGGTGGCATCTAGGTGAAGTTACAGATCAGATCTAAGGAGAGGACAAACCGCTCACAGAAACAATGTATGTTTTTCAAGGTATTTCTGAGCATTAAATAGCCTGTTTTGTTTTGTTTAATGCCATACTGTGGAATATTCCAGTCAATGCAATAACATCTTGATTGGGAAAAGCAGGTGCTGGACAAATTGGACATTATCTTTCATAATTAGTAAACAGAAAGTTCAATTTGAAAACATAGTGGAATGAGCCAAAACTTTATGAGCTTTATTTTGTTGGACACACTTTAATATGGGCATGAGTTTAATCTAATTTGACTGTTTAATTGGTTACAAAAATGAAAACAAATCTACAATTCCATACAAATCCACAAATCATTTCTGTTATGATTGTTCTTTCTTTGTATCCTTTTCCTTTTCTAAAGCCTCTCACACCTGCCTACACTACGCGCTTCTATAGGGGACCGTGCCTGGGAAATGCCACTTTGAAAAATACCATAGCTCTGGTGGGAGACTGCTTTAGCTAAACGGTTAATTACTCCCTGCATTGTTTTGTAAAGATTAGCATAATTTATCTCATAGAGGACTGGAAACATAAGTAAAGTTAAAAGCCTATTACGCAGATGTATGAAAAAGCTAAAAATTATTTTTTTTTAAATGGAGCGAAAGTTTTAAAAAAGTTTGCTTTTTTTTCTTGTAACATGCCGTTTCTGTCTTTTCAATTGAATCTGTTGCTACGGTTACTCAAGCATTTAATGAACTGAACCATTAGTGTTCCTTGCACTGCATTCCAGTTGCTTTCAGAAGTCGGAACTTGGATCTCGGAATGACGTCATCTCCGAGTTAAACATCGGAACCGCGTTCTAGTTGTCAAGTTGGAAAAATCAATGACCAAACTATTACAATAAAGAATCAAAAAAGTAACAAATACTAGGAAAGTGCTCACATCAGCCAAAACGCAGATCCAATTAAGTTCATTTAGTCACCCGGACGCTGTTACTTAAAATTTAGTAAAGGAAAGGTTTGAGAGTGGATTTCGGCTTTTGTTGACATTAGCTCTGTAACACGTTAGCAACAT
Organism: Periophthalmodon schlosseri; assembly: GCA_000787095.1. Lineage (NCBI taxonomy): Eukaryota > Metazoa > Chordata > Actinopteri > Gobiiformes > Gobiidae > Periophthalmodon > Periophthalmodon schlosseri. Next base: position 55,863 of record KN483898.1, read on the forward strand.
TAGTTGTAACGGAGCATAACAGCGTATTTATAACTGCAGAAGCTCAACACAGAAGAGAAGAGAGTGGACAGAAGGGAACAACTAAAGGCAAAATAACACAAGTATGATCAATATTTTAACTGTCGGATTTTTAATTTTCACCAATTCCTCTAACTTCTAACTCGTGCTCTGAAATGTTTTTTTGAGATTCCAAGTACAAATTCTGGAGCTAGAAAATCCGACCACCGAGGACGACTGGAATGAACCATTATCTTGTTCTTTGCATGTAATTGTTCCGAAAATTCAGTATACCTGCGCTACTTCTGTCTTGGTCTAAAAATCTTTTTTTTCCTATCTTCGATATCATTCCATTTTCAGTTGAAGTGAATACTATACTGAGTTTTTCTGATAAACAGACCTAGCTTAGCTCACTGTCAAATACACAGCAATGTCAACATTTCTATTATGCCTTTTTGGAATGCATTTTATTTATTTATTCAATTTTGCCATGTATTTAAAGGTGTATTGTGCAACTTTTCTGGTAGATAGAAAGTATGCTACCTGCTTGTCTCCATGTGTTCAACCAATCAACCAATCACATTTATTTATATAGCACATTTAAAAACAACCATGGTTGATCAAAGTGCTTTGCAGGTTAACACAAAAAAGAATAGAATGTTCCACAATGTGACATTAAACTCATCTGTCTCCATGAAAACAAGCAGATGGCACCACCTGGCAAGTTACAGACCATATCTGTGGAGAGACGACTCCGCTCACAGTAAGAATGCATGTTTTTCACTGTATTTCTGAGCAATTAAAACACCAGAAATGAAATAAATAGTATAAAGATGCGTTAGCTGTTACTGTAGAACATTCCAGGTGAAGCATTTACATCCCCATGGAGACAAACAAGAAAAATTACGCAGTGCACCTTTAACAAACAAGACTCATTCAGGCTGCAACTTGCATTTCTCTACTTCCAAATATTTGCACAGCTCCTCACCAGCTCTGTCTCTGGGGAATGTGCCGTTTGCTTTGGTTATGGCAGGGAACAGAGTACGATTTGAATAAGCTTTTAATCTGCGAGAGATGATCCAAAGGCCTCTGCGATTCCAGGACACAATCTTCTTACAGTGATGGGACTCTATTATCATTCACTGGCACATTCGGCAAAGAACAAGCAGAACTAAGACAGGACCTGCACAGCTCCGAAGAGCACCCAAGCTGAGATAATGACAAAAATCTGCCAGATTTATTCAATATGCCCAAATCATTAGCCAGAGACAGTCATTTGATGAGGAGTACACCGTGTTTTATCTTTTTAGATGAGACTGAAAAACAGGCATGGACATAATAATGAAGTAGGGACAGACATTGAAATTAAAGTATTGTATTTTTTTTGTGTATTTTTGCTATTTTTATGTATTTATTTATTTTGTAGAAATAGTTTTAGCACATAAAAGCAGGTTTTAACGGGAAGAAATCCACAAACAATTCTTGGTAACTCCTAGGCTTAATTAGCTCTCTCTGTGGGTGGGTTTGAACCAGAATTAGGTCACAGAAATGCCATTGGAATGTTACTGTTAAAATTTTGAAGAAACTCAGAAAATACAGTTTGTCCTAATTTTATATTTTTTAACAAATACAGACAAATAAGAGACGCAACACCTGGTATGATCAAGGAATTATTTTCTTTTAAAGGTGTGCAAAACTGTAAAACTCTTCTGGTTGTCTCCATGGAGATGTTATTGCTGGAACTTTCCACACTATGGCATTAAAATGATTTATCTCCAGTTTAACTAATGCCCAATGCTATGAAGCGATAATGGTATGTTGTAATGATCCCTATGGTATTTAAATGCATCTACTCCATTTTGACCCCAAGAAGATTAGAATATATGAAGAATTAAGAGGCAGATGGTGCTACTACTGCAAAAAAGACCAAAGGGAGGTTGAGTAACAGTTTACTGTATATTTCTGTATATTGCAAACATAATGGGTTGCTATGTGAAGGTGGAAGATAGATAGAGATAGAGAAATTGTACTTACTGCCAGCTCAGTGTTTGTTATCTTGGCCTACATCATCAGAGCTATAATACTCCCTACAACAGAAACACAGCCAGACTGGACTAGACTAGACTGGAATGGACAACGCTATCATAACGTCTTGAGGGTTCGTGTCTTCGGGTCCCTGGTCTTGTACTGATGCTAAATAAACTTCTCCTGCGTTAGAACTCTAGCGTCATGTCTCTTCTTATATTTATACACAGTTTAGAGATCAGTTCCGTTGTGTCCTTAAGCAAGACACTTCACCCACGTTGCTAAGTATGGATGCAGTATGTGTGTGAGTGACTAGGGGGAGGGGCCAATGGCGCAGATGCAGTTGCAGGGCATCTGAATGAATAATGACCACAGTGTACAGTGACAAGCCTGTAAAAGTATATTATTTATTAGCTCATTAATAAGCGTAACAGTTATTATTACACAGACGTGACAAGACGTGAAAGCACCTGTTCCACCTTGTGATGTCACGTGGCAATACAGGAAGCGCTCCGTTGTGTTTTCAAACTCCATACACCTTCATTAGAATCATTTAGATAATTTCAGCCCTGGAATTGCCCTTTTCTACTAAACTAAAGGTAAAAGGAGCTGGTAACTTGAACACTACCACTTCATGACATCACAAGATGGAACAGAGTATTTTGAGCTTTGGAGATGTAGACAGACTAATAATAAAGCATTACTCAAACATGCGAGAATGTTGAGCTTTGAGATGTAGACAGACTAATAATAAAGCATTACTCAAACATGCGAGAATGAAACAAAACACAACTCTAGGTATGTTTTTGAGGAAGTAACAACACTATAACATGGCTTAAAGCTCACAAGTGTCAGTTTGGACCTTTAATTATTATCACCGAAAGTGACTTTTGGTGAGTCTCTTGCATCATACCCCCGGGGATGGATGAAACAAAAGCCGCTGTATTCCCTTAAGCACTTCGTATCTCGGGCCTTTTGTTGTGACAGTGCAGAGATAAATGGGCCTAAATAGCTGAGTCACATGTTTGCGGACAGAACGCTTTGTCTAATTACTGCTCTTAAGCACACAATAAAATGGTCCAGCACTTCACACATTCAGACAATGCACCATTAGGTCCACTTGAAATCTCAGAGCTATCATCACTATTCACTGCGTTAATATTTTGTGCTAAGACCTGTGTGAGTGCTAAGCCAAAATTAAACTTGCACATTTCCATCAGGTGTGATTAGCGATACATAGTGAAATTAATGTTGAATACTTTTAGGAGAATGGGCTAAAATCAAGATATTTCTAAAGATACTGATTACAGACTGAAAAATAGATGTTTCAGTATTTTTTAAACTATCACTTGAAGTTATTTTGTTGTTTGCAGCTATTACAAGTATAGACAAATGTGAATCGAGTCTATACAATATGACTGATAAGAGATACTAAGCTTAAGGATGTGTTTTATTTGCAAATGATACATTGTAAGTGGATATTTTTGGATAATTTTTGCTTGAAGACAGAATATAAATAAGAATCACTTTATGCAAACAAATATATCTCGGAAAAAATGGGGAAGAAAAGTAAAACAGATGACTGACATGCAAAATTGTAGGTCTGTCAAACTAAAAACAATCTCTTGGTGAAATTGCTTGTCTCTAATTAAATGCTGTTGCTTCACCTAGAATATTTCACAGTATAACATTAAATGTATCCATGGCAACGAGAACAAAACATCTGTAACTGAATAAATGAAAGGTAGATATGTTTGATTATTGGTAAAGCATTTCCATGTTACATAGTGCACCTTTAAAGCTACCATCTGTAAGTTTATTAGATTTTCTTTAACCAATTGATGTCAGATGTGAAACCTGTTACCCAGTCCCCTCACCTGGCCCCTCCCCTCACCTGGCCTCTGTTCAGACTCACCTGTGCTCTCTGGTCTTCTTCTGTCAGGATCAGACTGCAGTAATGTGGGCGGCATCTAGTGGGGTTATGTGAGAATACAACAACGGCGGGTCGACCAGTCTAATTACAGATGGCAGAAGATTTTTTTTTTTTTCATTTGTACCAAAATGACTACGCAATGCTGCCGAATTCCACGGGTATCACAATAAAATTGGATAACAAAGTAAGTACAGAGCAGTGGGCGTATGCAGGTGGCGATGAAAACAGGCAATATGGAGTCTTGAAAATAAGCGATTAAAAATTGCTCAAACATGCACAAATCACTTCAAAAACAACTTCGGGTGACTAAATGGTGAGGAGAAACAACTACAACATGGTTAAAATTTCTAAAAAGTCGATTCTGCTTTAAGATCTAGTTTCCAGTTTGATACCATGACTGTTGAGGTGCCATAGAGCAAGGATATCGGTCAAGAAGCTGGACCTATAAAGTTAAGTCTATTGCACATGTTTATGATAAAACTTTAAGAAACCCACGTTAAGGAAGTTCCACAAGTTCCACACAGAGAAACCTTGCTCTTGTGCCTTTGCCTCAGTGCCACCAAACTGGGAGGTGCTTTGGTTGATAATTGGTTTCAAACGTTGGTAATATCTTCTGGTTAAAACACCACATGCAAAACCTCAGCTTTTAGCTTCAAATTGCAGCAAGGTAAAAAGTGTCCTAATTTCCCATCTCTCCTGGGATTAACTCGAGTTTATAATGTGATCAAAGCTCCCCGTCAGAGGCCAAGATTGTAGAGCACAGAGTCATTTCCTCCACAGATCTTTTCAAAGGCGTCAAATAGAAAAAAAAGGGGTGAAACTGGTGAGAGTGTGCAGGTGGCAGAGTTCAGGCATTATTGGGTCTGGATTATAAACAGTGACTATTTACTTCAATGTACTTATTTTCTGTGATGCTTAAATTGCGCAATATTCATCTAAAACCATTTAGAAATAAGTCAGCTGACTTCCATGTTAGAAAACTGCAGTGCTCAATGGGTAAACGTCATCACAACAAAGAGTCGGCACCTACGATGGATAAATGTGGATCAGTGAAACTGTGGATAGCGAGCAGCAGATTTTTTTTTTTCATTTGTACCAAAATGACTATGTGACACTGCCGAATCTTGCACGTATTACCAATTAAGAAAATTTAATCGAAAAACGAAGTAAGTACAGAGCAATGGGCGTATGCCAGTGACGGTAAAAATGGGGATTGATCGGCAATATGGAGTCTTGATAAGAAGCAATTAAACATGCACAAGTAAATGGTGAGGGGCAACAACCATAACATGGTTAAAAGCTCTAAAAAGTTTGTATAGTAGTTCCGCTTTAATGAAGCATTTGTTCATTCTTCATTAGGGCTAATTAAGTTAAAGTGGTACAGTTTATCTTAGTTATGGCTATAGTATAGTATAGCCAAAATTTGTATCCAAGTAATTTTGTTTTTGTCTTCCTTCAAAATGATAACAAAAATACCCCGTACTTATTCAAGTGTAAAAGTAAACACAACTTCTCACCAATGCAGTAAGCTAGCTAATATTATAATGTTATCTCCAAGTCATTCACCGCTGCAGAATTATAATTATTCTGCCCACAATTTCCCAGATTCCAGAAACGAGCTGAACTGATAATGGTGCCAGAGGATACGCCGCTCCACGCTCCTTTACTTAAGCTGTGTAAATAGGTTATTCTTTATCACTGCAGAAAATGTAGCAACAATAAAAGGCGTCGGGCTAATATTTGATATGTTTACTCCGGCTACATAATGTCTTCGGTAATGGCTTGTAGCAAGGAACTGCCTCCTCAATAGCCTCCGTAACAAACAGCCATTTCACAATTACTGCCCAATTCCTCGGTATATGAGCGGCCGTGTTTGCATTGTCGCTTTAGGTTGCACTGACTAATGCTAATGAACCGCCGACTCTCCGCCAACTGCATCAAATAGTGCTGTGTGTGAGTGTGCTCCTAATTACCTCACAATGTACCGAGGATACGGCATCGCCCACACTATAGAGGGCTAACACAGGAGAGTATAGGGGGCAAGTAGAGTATTTTTATGGTAGGGTTGTCAAAAACGGTACCCAGATATTACCGTATTTTCCAGAGTATAAGTCGCACCAGAGTATAAGTCGCGCCAGCCAAAAAATGCACAATAATGAAGAAAAAAATACATATTTCACATATAAATCGCGTGTAAGTCGCACCCCCAGCCAAACTATGAAAAAAAGTGCGACTTACAGTCCGGAAAATACGGTAATCAATACTAAAACAAGATGCTACATATATATTTGGACACTAGGGGCGAGGTGGGTTAAGTTTCTTGCCCAAGGACACAGCAACATTATTCATTTGTGGGAGCTGGAATTGCACCGCTAACCTGCGGATCAGTGGGTCTGACCACTCAACCAACTGAGCTACTGTTGTCTTTCGCTTTGTGTCAAAATCAAGTTTGAACATTTATGTCATGGAGTTTTCAAAAGTGCAATATAATGAGTCTATAAATCTACAAGTGCATAGAAAATACACTAACTCTACATATTTATGCTGCTCAGTTATGGGCGAAATTAGCATAATATTTTAGATAGAGAGAGATATTTTATTGATCCTGAGGGAAATTCAAGTTTAGCTACAGAAACATACTGTGCTACAGGGCAGTTTGAGGAGAGGAAGAGAGCCAAAAAAAGAGCCAAAATATAAGATTTTAATCAGATTGAAATTATAATTATTTGAATTTGCACATCTCTCCCTCACCCGTCTATAGTCCCAGCCCTCTGAGCCTCAGTGTGTTGGATTAGACCCATGCAGGCTCCCCCCCCCTCACCCGTCTATAGTCCCAGCCTCCTGAGTCTGCTGGACTCTCCTCTCACCTGCTTCTCCCGCCTTGAATTCTTTTGCAGCTTGACGCTTTGATCCAGAGTCATTTCTTGGACCTTGTGAAATTGGCACAAATTCTTACACTTGCCTATTTTCTGTTCCTGGTATACGATTTGCAGATTGACTGTCCTTGTATAAGTTTGTCCTCAGCATTTGACTCATCTTTCGTCAGTACTTCTGTGTAACTGTCAGAGGAAGGAGGCGACCGTCGTGAGGCGCCCCAGGACCCTCCTCATCCTGAGCCAGGATCTTGGTCAGGACTAGCTGCAGGAACTACCATTTGTTATGCAGTTATTTATCACTAGAGACTCACTTAGAGAAGGAAAAGCATTACACATTTATTTTAGAATGCCGTGCAGTTCAAAGTCTAAATTACGTAATGAATGTATTCTGCTGATTATAATGTACCTGTATTCAGAATTCCCGAGTACAGTTACTATTGGTATTTATATACACTATCAGTCAAAAGTTTGGACACACCCTCTCAGTGTTTTGGGGTTTGTTTTTTTTTTCTTTTTTACTACTTTCTACATTTTATATACATACACAAGACATCAAATATATGAAGTAAGATACGATAAGGAATTATGTAGCAAAGAAAAAAAATTCAATAACTCTACTAAATATGTTTTTATATATTTTATATTCACATGCTCAAAGTAGCCACCCTTTGCTGTGTCGAAAAATATTTTTGTTTATGACGTCTATACTACATAATTCCATATATCCTGCTTCGTATATTTGATGTCTTCTGTATGTATATAAAATGTAGAAAATGTAGAAAAACTTTTGACTGGTAGGATATTTATTTAGTACTTGGGATAAGGTATTTTGCAGATTGGCAGCCTCCGTCCGTCTACCACTATACAGTAGCCGTTTACCACCACCAAGTATGGAGTGAATGAATAATGTAATGTAAATGTTTTGGGTGTCTTTAAAGGCGCTATATAAATCCAATGCATTTTTTTAGTTTATTATTTAGTATGTATTTATCACTAGTAGTAGTAGTAGTAGTAGTCGTCGTCGTCTTATTATTATTAAATACATGATATTCCTGAAGATCCAGGCTCAAAATCAGAAGATGGGTCCCCAGTTACTTTTCCCTCGATGCAGGAAAAAGTACAAATAAATAAAATACAATAAACTCAGGGAGACTGTGCAAACTCCACAAAGAAATGAACTCATGTGGGACCTTATTGTTCACCTGCTGCTAAATATATCCCACTGACTGACAGCTTACAACAAATAAACATGTTGTTCACTTTACCTGTGAGAGTCAAACACGCTTAAGCCTTTGATCATTATGTAAGGTTTTAATAAGTTACCTCGATGTGACTCTGCCATTTTGAAGTGAACATTAACTTTCCTCACTTTAAGTCAAACTCCTGGCTACTTTTATAATACCCAAATTTATTCGTGTGCGTCTTTGGGAAATGGAAAACCCTTAAAATATCAGACAGCGAACTTTTCAATATGTGCCCTGACAAAAGATGGAAGATTGGATTTAGAATATTAAAAAAAAAAAAAACTCAGGCTTTAAATATTCACTCGAAGTTTCGTGAAATGTGTTGTGCCGCTGCTGTGTACGTCGACGTTTAGAAAAGTGTGTTCGCGTAACAGTATAAGAAACAATGCTAGAATAAATGTGGAGATAAAACTAACTACATTTGTTCCTGACTTTATTTTAAGAGCATGGGGAGCTTGTATAATAAAGGCGGGTTTAATAGGCTGTTCTGTCAGAGCTGAGCTGAGGGATGAAAAGGGTTCCTGACACCAGCTAAGCCCTAGAGAGAGAGCGAGTGGGGGAGCAAAGCATTGTGGGAAAGCGCACGCAAGTCCCAGTGATGGTGGGTTCCCGGTGCGTCGCATGGCAAAGGAGCCCGCGGTTTGTACCTCTCAATTAGCGTCATCAGAGCTGCACTCGGAGGCAGGACTGGAGTAGATGTGTGTGTGTGTGTGTGTGTGTGTGTGTGTGGAAGGGGGACGACACTGCACTGCGAAAGGCTGGATTCGACTAAAATGAGATGAATTCATAAATCTATCTATCAACGCGTATCTTTAAGGCCTTTGATAGCAAGTCATATTTCATTCGCTCCATAGTCGGCGGTTGTTGTGGAATCTCCATCTCCAGTTCACTGTTGACACGGCGTAGCTATGGCGTCATCCAACTGTTACCGAATGCGTCCTCGGTCAACTCACGGAAGCGGTATGCTGTGCGCTTCTCGTTTTACCTCGGTCAGCTTGTCTCCAGGCCGTCCTTCTTAGCTCCTGTTTAAACCTCCTCGTGTGGACGCGCAGCGAGACTTGAACGGCCGATACTAACGCGCCGTGTTGTGTATTCACGTCTGATGTTAAATAAACGTCTCCTGCCTCAGACACGCAGAGTCTCCTGCTTCTTTACGACTCCGGGACTCGTTAGGGCGACACGTATTTCCTTAACAGCAGTGGTAACTACTATTGTAACCGCAGATGTCCTGGGGTAGAGTGACAGAAGCTGCCAATCTGTGCCCTCCAGCCACCACTAGTCGCTCACACACAGGGCGACAGCTTGCGTTTACTTCAAGACAATAATTTCTGGTGCGGTGTGTGATTGTGCGGCAACCAAAGTGTATATATGTGAATAGTGCCGTATGGACTACACATAGGCCTGTCGTGATGGTAAGTTTGGGGGCTCGAAATACTGCCGCAGAGATGTACTACAAAGGGCGAATCCAGCGCAATTATGAATGAACTCGTCAAGGTCTGCCACAGTTGCGCAGGGCAAGGTGGGTGACGCGTCTTGCCTTAGGACACAGCAACACTACGCACTGACTCAAGCGGAATCGGTTTGGTTGGTGGAGGAATGCTGTAACCAGGGAGCCAAGCGATGTTGTTTGTTCAATTCAATTTTTTGCCGTTCTGACAAATAAAACTAAATAAACGTACAACAATGTCCAGTATTGAAGAATTTGTTTGTTCATTTGATCATGTGAGTCAGCTGAAGTATTGGGTTAATCCCGCTCTCGACATAAACATCAATGGTAGAGCGGTCAGATCCACTGACCCACAGGCTGGCGGTGCAATTCCAGCTCCCACAGACTAATGCTGTTGTTGTGTCCTTGGGCAAGACAGTTAACCCACCTCGCCCCCAGTGTCTACGATGTAAGGCGCTATGTAAAAATGTGACCAGTTACCATTTATTTTCTCTGTGGTATCTTCAGTTTAGTCATTGATTTATATTTGGAGTAAAATGCTGAGAAACGAAAGTGAATCGACTGCACATTTCGTACACCCTCATGAGCATGAAATTTTCCATTTCCACATTGATTTTTCCAATATACTTCACATAATGAACAGTTTTACACTATATAAATTCTCTGTTTGTCCAGCACATTTTCTTTCTACATAAAGCATCACGGTGAGCGGGTGGTGTCAGTTAGCTGAAGTTAGCTGAACCAAATTTTGTGCAATGTTTAGTTCCAGTTTAGTCACAACTTTCACGTGTTATGAGTCTGGTTCAGTTGAGTTTTACTTGACGAGAGTATTTCATATCTTTGTTTAGTAGCTCAGTTGGTAGAGTGTCCGTCCACTGATCCGAAGTGGTAGTAGTTCCAACGCCGCTCTTAACATAAACATCACTGGGAGAGCGGTCAGATCCACTGACACACAGGTTGGCGGTGCAATTCCGGCTCCCACAGATGAATGCTGTCGTTGTGTCCTTGGGCAAGACACTTTACCCACCTGACCCCCAGTGTCTGCGGTGTAAAGCACTATATAAAAATGTGACCGTTTACCATTTATTTGCCCTGTGGCGTCTTGGATTCAGTTTATCCATTGATTTATATTTGGAGTAAAACAAAAGTGAACGGACTGCACTTCACAGCCTCATGAGCGTGAAATCTCCATTCATTTACAAACTTGACTAACATTTTCCATATTGATTTTTCCAATATACTTCACATAATGAATTGTTTTAAAGTAGATGAATTCTCTGTTTGTCCAGCAGATTTTCTTTCTACATAAAGCCATCATAGAGAGCGGGTGGCCTCACGTCGCCGCAGCCAATTAAAAATCAATTAATCAGCTCAAAGTATTCCCACTGCTAATGGACGACGTGTGCCGCAGCGATAAGCTCTATACTGTAAACGCACTTATACCTCCATCTCCATTATTTTGAACAAAAGTTGTGTTTCTGTCTTTAATCTGCCGGATCTGTGCCAAAGACAGAAAGCAATTTGTTCAGGGTTAGAAGTTAATTAGCTTGCACCTCATGCCTTGTTCCCAAATGAAAGCTTTTGTTAATTTTGAATGCACTTCGCTTTCCATTCAGAGGAGATTATGAGCTGTTACCACCGACATACACACACGCATTTTTTTTGTTTTTTTCCTTCTGTATTTGACAAATTCCTGCAAACTGTTGTCCGTATTGGAAGTACCAGCGTTTACATTTTCATAGTTGTGGGTCTTACTCAGCTGTTTTCGATGTGCTATCTTATGTGGAGTGAAATACATTGTTGATATCTAGAAGAGACTTTGCCTTATAAATGAATTTTAATATTTCTACATTTTGCCATTTTAAAATGTCATCTCAATGTTGAATGTATTTAAAAAGCACATTCAGAATAACCTTAGATGGCAATAAGCGTCTTGTATTCTTTGGTTACCTTTTGGTGAAATGACCTGTGGTGGAACTTAACAAAGTAAAAGTACTAATGTAGTTAGATACAAATTTTAGATATCTGTACTTACCTTCAGTACATTTTAAAGTGGATACTTTGTACTTTTACTTCACTAGATCTGAGAGCAGGTAATCTGTACTTTCTACTCCAATACATTTTTAACTGGCCTGAAAAATAAAAGTATTTTTTTTATTGTTGTTTGAGACCTGCTGAAAGGGCTGAGTTTATTTTTATTTTTTATTTTATTTTTATTTTTTTAACACGTAGTTTGAGGAAAAACAATAATATACAAATATCAAAATCAATGCATTTGAAGCCTCATGCAAAATACTTTTCTTCAAATACATTTTTAAATGAGTACTTTAATACTTTTACATAAATTGATTTTTCATGTGATACTTTCAATTGAGGTTTTTGTTTTTTGTTTTTTTTGTTTGTTGTTTTTTTCACAGACACTAATTTGTCTCTCAAATGCAGAAGAATCTCCTCTCTAATGTTCTTGTATCATTCAGAACAAATTATATCACTTCTTTACCTCAGACAGAGTTAGTGCGCATTTTTATAGACAACGAGCAAAGCACTGTTTCTAAGTCCTCTGTTATTTTCATCTTTTACTTGTAAGCCACCATGTTTGCTTTAACCAGACCATGATTTTCTCTGATTGGTTAATCCACCACTGTCAATCATGACCATTAGATATCGAGGAATATATGGTTCCAGACCCACACGTCCTTGTTGTATTGTTTTGGAAATATTGCATAGACGGTAGAAAGACGTGTGATGTCACCCATAGTGTTCAGTCAAATAAGGGCTAGCAGTTGTAGGGGTGAATTTGGAGCCGAATTTGGAATTCCGACCACGAGCATCATAGCAACCAAAGAGCCAATCCAGAGTGAGACTGTTGAAGGTAACACCCCTTCCCGCCAGCGCCGCAGGTTTAGCCGGGGGAGAAAGTGAATTGGAACCAGAGTCGATGGAGCCGGAAGTGCGCCCACGATCACTTCCTATTTGGAAAGCGGCGGCTAGCAGTGTAACTATGTCCATTTATATACACAATCTATGAAGTATTGTGTGTGGCTGGTAAACTTCTTGTTTATGTGATCTCAATCTATCCATCATCTCACGTTTCTTCTGGAGCATCATCTTGTATTCCCAGACCTCCAGTGCATACATGCTGATCTAGACTCCTCCTCCTCCATCTCCTCTTATCCATCTGCCTCCTTTCTTTTCCTCCCTCCCTTCACCTCACTCGCCTGGGGCCGGTCTGAACGTGCTTAATGTATCAGTGTGTAAAAAGGAAGGGTTTTTCTAGAGGTCATCCCTGTGATGGACACTCGGGTCGACGCAGACAGTCACCCATGGGTGCTGGGAGGTACCCGGAGCCGACCCTTGGCCTGTAATGTCCGCGTTTCATATCAACAAAGTGATGGTATCGCAGCGCAGCCAGAGCTGGAGGGAGCGGGGAGCAGAGGCGTTTGGGACGTGTCCTTCACTGATGACATGCGCAGAGGGCGACACCACTGACACCTGTGGAAAGGAAAATCAGATTTTATCGACTGCTACATCCGAGCATTGGGCTGGAGTTTAGACACAATATATTTACATAAGATAAACAGTAACATTCATTTTGTCATTTTTACATTAACACCTGCTTCTTTTTTAATAATACAATAGCTAGCGGCAGTGGTGGAATGTAACGAAGTAAAAGTAGTAAAGTACTGTACTTGAGTAAAAATTTTAGTATCTGTACTTTACTTTTACTTTTTACTTTTTCTTCACTACATTTGAGAGCAGGTACTTTCTACTCCACTACATTTTTGGACTGAAAAGTAAGTATTTTTCATGATTGTTTCAAACCTGCTGAAAAGGCTGAGCCCGGGTTTATTTTTTATCACATCTGTAGTTTGAGCAAACAAAAAATACAAATAAAGCTAGGAAAAAAATACATAATGAAATTGTTTCTACTGACAAAATTCTGCACAAATCAGAATCACTACATTTGAAGCTTTATTAGATCTCAAACTCTGCGCAAAATACTTTTACTTTTTACTCTTTTTTTTTTTTTTTTTTACATTACATTACTTCAGTCATGTCATTCAAGTCATTTTTTTTTCACATGATACTTTTACTTTTACTTTTTTGCTCCTGTATCTGTACTTTTACTTAAATAACAAAATTGAGTACTTCTTCCACCACTGGCTCGCAGCCAAAACAACAAGATAAATACATCTCCTAATATTGTCTTTAAAAAAAAAAGTTCAAAACTTAAACTAGGAATGTGCTTTGGTGATTTGATGCAGCATAAAACTAAGGGTAGTAATAATAATAATCATTTAAAAAAGTGATGTACCGCACTGTGACGGAGGAGGTGAGGCTGGACTCAATCAGTGACGGCCGTGTAGAACTGCACCAGCACTAATTAGCATCCTGCACACCAAGAGAATTCATTTTCAATCAATCTGCGTTACAGTGCCCTTTACTACTTATGTCAATGTGCTCTCTCTCACTCTCCCACTCACTCTCTCATTCTCTCTCTTTCTCTCACCTCCTTTCCCACACTTGCTGATCAAACCTCTCACTCTCTTTCTCTCTCTTTCTCTCTCTTTCTGTGTGTTTGTCTTTCTCTCTCTCTCTCTCTCTTTCTGTGTTTATCTTTCTCTCTCTCTCTCTGTCTCTCTCTCTCTGTTTCTGTGTGTTTGTCTTTCTCTCTCTCTGTCTCTCTCTTTCTGTGTGTTTGTCTTTCTCTCTCTCTCTGTGTGTGTGTGTGTGTGTGTTTGTCCTTCTCTCTCTCTCTCTCTGTTTGTCTTTCTCTCACCTCCTTTCCCACTCTTGCTGATCAAATCTCTCACTTCTTGCTACTTATATGAATGCGCTCTCTTTCTCTCTCTCTCTCTCGTTCTCTCTCTCTGTTCTCTGCATTTGTCTTTCTCTCTCTTTCTCTCTCTTTCTCTCTCTCTCTCTCTCTCTCTCTCTCTGTCTTTCTCTCACCTTCTTTCTCACTCTTGCTGATCAAACCTCTCACTTTTTGCTACTTATGTGAATGTGCTCTCTCTCTCTCTTTCTCTCTCTCTGTCTCTCTTTCTCTTTCTGTGTGTGTGTTTGTCTTTCTTTCTCTTTCTGTGTGTGTGTGTTTGTCTTTCTTTCTCTCTCTCTCTCTCTCCCTCTCCCTCTCTCTCCCTCTCTCTCTCTCTCTCTCTCTTTCTCTCTCTCTCACCTCCTTTCCCACTCTTGCTGATCAAACCTCTCACTCCTCAGTATCTCTGGAGTGACATACACAGGGTTAAAGACACAGGCTGAGTCCGTACAGCCCCTCCACACCTGACACTGTGACTGACAGCAGCCCGCACGGAGGAGCACGGAGGAGCGCGGAGGAGCCCTGACTGACGAGGTGTCACCGCTCACAACAACGCAATTAAAAGACACAATTACTGCCTGCAAGAAAGACCCGGGCTATTATGCTGTCAGGGGGTGGAGGATTTACGGGAACCGGATTCCACAACGTAAAATCCAATGTTCCTCCTCGGCTACACTGTAAAACACCACCACTTAAAGGGGCGGTACCAGATATTTTTCATTGGGGCGACAGTAGCTCATTTGGTAGAGTGCCTGCCCACCGACCCACAGGTTGACGGTGGGATTCCAGCTCACACAGATGAATGCTGTCGCTGTGCCCTTGAGCTTAACACATAACCCGCCTCGCTCCCAGTGTCTGCGTACACTGGTGTATGAATGTGTGTGTGAATGAGTGAGTGGTTCCTTGATGTAAAGCGCTTTGAGTGTCTTGAAGGTGGAAAAGCGCTATATAAAAAAAAAGAAAACAAAAAAAAAACATTTACCATTAATGTTTTTTTTTTTTTTTAGTACAGATCTATTATACAACTAAATGAGACTGCTATGCGCTGCTTGCATTTAATTACAAAGCATTTTTATTCCACAAACCAGGAAGTAAGGCTGCTGCACTGTTAGCATGCTAGTTGCTGTTAGTATTACCGTGAGGGCAAAACTCCGCTTTAGCCTCGGAAAGTTGTGAAAAGCACCTACTTGTTTCCATGGAGATGTTGTTGATTTGTCTGGAATTTACCTATGCATTTTTCTGCGAGTGGGGTCACATCTCCACAAATCTGACCTGTAACTTGGCCTGTCTCCAAGCAGCATTTACCATTAATGTTTTGTTTTTTTTTTAGTACAGATCTATTATACAACTAAATGAGACTGCTATGCGCTGCTTGCATTTAATTACAAAGCATTTTTATTCCACAAACCAGGAAGTAAGGCTGCTGCACTGTTAGCATGCTAGTTGCTGTTAGTATTACCGTGAGGGCAAAACTCCGCTTTAGCCTCGGAAAGTTGTGAAAAGCACCTACTTGTTTCCATGGAGATGTTGTTGATTTGTCTGGAATTTACCTATGCATTTTTCTGTGAGTGGGGTCACATCTCCACAAATCTGACCTGTAACTTGGCCTGTCTCCAAGCAGATAGATACGTTTAAGGCCTTATTATGAAACACTTAAGGCCAAGCAATAATATCTCCATGGAAACGAGTGGATGCCGGACCCTCTTCTACAAAAGTTACATATCCTAACTTTAAAGAACATGTATTGTGCTTAAGCCTGCTATATAGTTATGATCTACAACACCCGTGGACCAGTTTTAAATCGCAATATTCATCTAAAACGACTTAATAAAAGAAACAAGTTAGAACATTATAAAACTGCAGCGCTCAATGGCAGCTGACGTCTCCGTAAACATCGTCGCAACAAAGAGTCGGCACCTCCTAAGGATAGTTGCAGATCATGCTAGCGAGTAGTTTTTTTTTTTCATTTGTACCAAAATGAATACGCGACACTACCGAATCCTACACGTACCACTGCTTAAGAAAATAAAACTGAAGAATGAAGTAATTCCGTTATGCGTGTGCCGGTGACTGTGAAAACGGGGATTGATTTGCAAAAAGGCGTCTTGAAAATAAGCGATTAAAGATTAAACACACACGAATCGCTCCAAATCCAACTTTGAGAGGGTAAACAAGTACGGGGAACAACTATAACATGGTCAAAAGCTCTGAAAAGTCAATTTTGCATAATAGGTCTGCTTTAAGGCCAAGCAATAACACCTCCATGGAAACGAATGGATGCCGAACATGAACGTTTTCGTTTTGTTGCTTATTTAAAAGGACAGATCTTGGAGGGTCATTTGGAAACTCAAATGACAACCTGTCAATCTGCATATGCGCTACAGTCCTAACCACTTAGCCGCACCGCAGCACGCATTGATTTATGCTACCGACAGATCTATAGATAAAAGAGCCTTGGGTCAAAACGCACAGCTCAAAATCACTTGCTATGAATAATGAACTTGCTTTTTGTAAGACGCTCTATTATGTTTTACTGTGCACTTATTGAAACATTGACTCATTGACACTTGCACTGTGGCTTCCCTGTTCCTTTATGATCTCCTTTAACAACCCCTTTGACGTGTTTACAAGGCATTTCAAATCAAAGCCATTCCCTCATCTCTTTCCAACACCTTCTATCCATTTAGCACAGCAGCGGACCTCTACCCCCCAGTGGCCAGCGCCGAAACTACACCCCTCGCTGCACCGTGATTACCTCACCACCGTCAGGAAAAAGGGGCTTAGGATGCGCACCACTGGTCGCTCCGCACAATGAGAGTTGCTATTCCTGGTTCCTAGGCTGCAGCTGTTATCGGACTCCTGCTGAGTAATGGTAATCCAAAAAAGCACCTTAATTGTGAGGAGGATGTGGGATCGGGTCGGAGGGTTTAAGCCACTGGAGTGTATGAAACCATGTGTGTTGTCAAGATTAGTTATTGTGCGGGACGATCATACATATGCAAATGTGCTCTCACCATCCCAGAACATTGAGGGAATTACAGCCTGCATCAGTCACAGTGTAAGGCTCTGTTCGTGGATTCAGCTTCCTGTTTATAGACGCCATTTTGAGCACTTTTCACCTTTCAAAAGATTTTTTTATTTTCTTATTATGCTACGCGGTGTCATTTTTCATCACTCAGAAACCCATGGATACTGGTCTGTATAACCACTCAGGTGAATTATAGGCAGAGAAAGTTGGTAAATGGTCACGTTTTTATATATCTCAAAGCGCTTTACGTCAAGGAACCGCTCACCCAGCCGCGCGCACATTCATACGCCAGTGTACGCAGACACTGGGAGCGAGGTGGGTTAAGTGTCTTGCCCAAGGACACAATGACAGCATTATGCACAAATTCATTGAGGCCAACATACATGGTTCCACGAAGTTAACGGCAAAATATAGATGCCAGTTGCAGTATTACTATCCCAATATTGAGCTGTGAGTTGTCAGGTTATGTTGATCTAGTCCAAGTACCACACAGTTTAACATTATCATTTTGTTTCATAAAGTGACTGGTTGATTAATTACTAAGTTATTCCTGGAAACGGTTCTTGTCCCTGTATCTCACCATGGCAGCGTAGACTCTTGCAAATGCACTGCTCCTTGTTGTAAATATTTGATTCCTTAGTGTTTTCTTCCATGTGGAGTTGTTTGTAGGTCATCTCTCGCTCTCGTTCCAAACTGCTCAGGAGACGATGTGATAGGCCGAGAGGAGGAGATGGGT
Organism: Periophthalmodon schlosseri; assembly: GCA_000787095.1. Lineage (NCBI taxonomy): Eukaryota > Metazoa > Chordata > Actinopteri > Gobiiformes > Gobiidae > Periophthalmodon > Periophthalmodon schlosseri. Next base: position 73,968 of record KN483898.1, read on the forward strand.
TTGAAACTTGCCCCAGTTCAGAGAAACACACGAGGCCTTAGCGTGTTAGTGTGTGTGTGTTGGCATGTGTGTTAGCATGTTTGTGTGTGTTGGCGTGTGTGTGTTACCATGTGTGTGTGTGTTGGTGTGTGTGTTGACGTGTTGTGCGTGTGTGTGTGTTGGTGTGGGTGTTGGTGTGTGTGTGTTGTTTGTGCGTGTTGTTGTGTGTCTGTTGTCGTGTGTGTTGCCGTGTTGTGCGTGTGTGTTGGTGTGTGTGTGTTTTTGTGTGTGTGTTGGAGTGTGCATGTTGCCGTGTGTGTGTTGGCGTGTGTTGTCATGTGCGTGTGCTTTTCTGTGTGTGTGTTGGGGTGTGTTGGCGTGTGTGTTAGCATGTGTGTGTGTGTGTTGGCGTGTACATGTTGGCATGTGCGTGTTGTTGAGTGTGTTGTCGTGTGTGTGTTGGCGTGTTGTGCGTGTGCGTTGTGTGTGTGTTGGCGTGTGCGTGTTGTTGTGTGTGTGTTGTCATGTGTGTGTTGTGTGTGTTGGCATGTTGTGCATGTGCGTTGGTGTGTGCGTGTTGGCGTGTGTGTGTGTTGGAGTGTGCATGTTGCCGTGTGTGTGTTGGCGTGTGTGTGTGCGTTGGCATGTGCATGTTGCTGTGTGCTTTGTGGTGTCTGTGTGTTGGCGTGGGCGTGTGTTGTGCATGTGCGTGTTGACATGTGCGTGTTGACATGTGCGTGTTGACATGTGCGTGTTGACATGTGCGTGTTGACATGTGCGTGTTGGCATGTGTATTTAAAGTAGTGTAGACCTCCTCTGTGCCGGGGCGAGCGGGGCCTCCTTCTGAGAGCCGACCGCAAACTGAGATAAACATGCTTTTGTGTTCTGGGTTAAACGGGCCGAATCCAACAGTATTTACTGTGTTGTTTTACATCACACGGCTTTTTAGTATCACCAGAGAATTCCTTTTATGACTTCGACTTCAGTCTTTAAAACTACCATCTGCAAGTTTATTT